>JAHZNH010001556.1:0-10000 GCA_027744355.1 Tyrannoseira gladiata | reverse complement strand
TTCATTGTCAGCTGCGCACATTTTAACTTTGAATATGAGAACGGTTAGGCTTGGCTTATTTCACAGCCCTCTTGCTTCTTACCAGTTTTCTATGTGTATGCTGCTGCTTTGACTCACACACACATATATATTATTTTATTTATGCATAGTGCAAGCTTTTTTCGATTCATTTTTTAAATTATGAGCTTGATTTCCTAACAAGTATAATGGGGAGCATAAGGACAATTTTTTACACGTTGACATTTTATTTTGCCAAAAAATTTCCAGGACATATTTTTAATTATTCAAGGAATTAGTAGGTGGATCAGACCAATTAATCGCTTACGGACGCAATAATTAATGAACCATTTTTGACACGACCACGTAATTCTAAAGGTATTTATACGCATTCCCACACAACCGATTTTTTCTCCCTCTACCCTCTCCAATCGGATCATTTATTTCGTGGAGAATAAATACTTCCGAATGAGCTTATCATCATCATCGCGTCGTCGATGATGGTTCAACAAGTCAAAAGATTCATTACACTAATATCTTTACCAAAAAATCACCTCATTATTTTCTAATGAGCCAATGAAATTCCCACTCTTCCCCTTTCGAGAACTTATGAAAAGAGTTTTTTATCAGATCATGTTCCTCATTTCCCTCACGTTTTAATGAGTAGACAAATGCTCAAAAAGAATTGAGATGACTCATTTCCCCCACCTTTAAAAACACGGGGAGCTTTCAACCACAAGTAAAAGAATCATTGGTGGAGTCAACGCAACTATAATACATTTAACTTTCAACATCTCTCATCCTCATCAGTATACTGCGGAGTAAAGAGGCTTTTTTTCTACAAGCATTCCAGAAAAATCTCATCTCTTCTCATTCTTCTTCCAAAAAAAAGTAGTAAGAGGATGATGACAACATGGTCCCACTCTTTTTTTCCTGTTCAATGAAGTTAAAGAAGGAGCTGATAAAAAATCAGAGAAACGTATTATTTTCGATTCCATTCTCCTCCTCCCCATTTCCGAATAATTGAATTGATGGCGACCTAATTGGAGTAAGCCTCTTTTTTATTTAAGGGGAACGTGAAAGCGAAATCGGATCTGATTCGTTGAGTTCACCTTCAAAAATCAAGATTTTTATACTTGCCACGAAGTAGGATGAACGAAATGATGATTCCATTCAATCATCCGAGATCATAAAAATATCTCTGTGTAGGGAGTTGAGGGACTGTTGAGAGTAATGTGCTTACTTATATCGAATACCGGCTTTTCTTCCCGAGAGGAGATGTAGACGAGAGGGCTTTAATCATTCTCTTTCCAAAGGTAAAGGCAACCCTTCAACCAGACTCTTTTATCATTAAGTACATCGTTAGGAGGCGAATACCTACGTGGATCCTTCATTGTAATCGTATTATGTTGTGGAATGTGCGCATTTTTATTTAAGCACAGGACTTCACTCAGGCAGCGAGCTGCTACGAATAACAGGAGAAGCACTAATATAAAATGATGGTTCTCGCAGGTTTAACTTCGCCATGAAATTAATAACGAGCAGGCTATATTAGAAGGCGTTTTATGAACCCAAGATCTATGACTTTATGACTATGAATTTAAATCTACTAACTATTTTCAATTAGCTTTTCAAGGGTTGTGTTCGTTCCCCACAAATTAAAAAGTTTTAATGATAAATATTTCCCAACAGCTCCGCTTCCCAAAAGTTCACGGAGATGAATCATGATAAATACTTAATTCGCAATGAAGGTCGTCCGTATGCGGTGTCATAGGGTGGGTCGGTCGGAATAATAATTTTTATGGTTTAAAGTAAATGTTCCGTTCATGGGCTTAATAATTTATAAAATGCAATTTTGGCTTTCTTCACGTACTTCCTGGAACGCATTTCGCGGAGCAAGATGAAGATCGAAGGAGACACGCCAAAGGCAAAAAAAGGCACCCATCCTATTACGACAAATACTACCAGCTCCTCGGCAATATATTCTTCTTTGGATGGGGATGGATAAGGATGATTATTATGCATAAGACGAGCCATTGTTTCGTCACGGGTTGTTTAGCATTATGTATGATCTCCTTCCTTCCTTCCTTCTTCCCTGCTCAATTTCTTTCTTTGAAAATTAAGACTAGATAGATGTTCGTATAAAAAAAACGAATGGTTCTTCCTCAAACGGCAATGGAAGACTATACGTGAAATAGGAATACGGACTACGTATCATCATCATCATGATATGATCATGATTATCTTCTCTGCTGCTGCTGTGCTGGTGTCCTTTCCTTTTAATTCTGAAGTTGGTAGAAGATTAAGGGGTGGATATAAAATAGATGTTGCGGCCTTCCTTTTCTCTTACATTACGTAAGACTTCTTTTTTTCCTAATATCTTCCACGCCAAAAAAGAAACTATGGTACTAGTAGCCGTGGTCGTAATACTACTACTACTAGTAGTAGTAGTTTTTTGTCTTGTGTAATGACTTGCGACATGTAACATTAGCCCTGGCTCCAGAGGCAATTTATCTTTGTAAAAGAGCTATTGTGTCTTTATAGTTTGCCAAATAGGGTGAGGAGAGAGCTTGGAAGGAGCTTGAAACATTTTTTTTTGTATGGACCACTAAAAGAGTAAGTAGTAGCAGTAGTTCCTCTCCTCCGTACAAATAAGTAACAAGTTGCAATATCTTCGAAAACATGAGGAGTATTTAAAGAGGGTTTTAAGACTTACCGGCAAAATATATGAGAATAGAAATGAGAGCGATACAGAGGAGAATTAGGGCGATACTAATGCATTTCCAGGAACATCGGTCCGACACGTGACAGTCTTTTTGAAGAGTAAATCTTGACGGAGAATATTGATTTCTAGGAAGAGACCGAGAGTTGGTTGCTCCATTCCCTGTCTGACCTGGGTGCGGGGTACTGTTGGGAAATACTGGTAGGATCACAGGTGCTGAAGGGATTCCTGTTAGCACCGGATTTGATGGCGGACAAAGACCGCCTCCACCTGCCAATCTGAAATTTAAAAGGAAATGTGGTCATGAATATACTTATGTAGAAAATATTTTATAAAAAAAACATCCCCAAATAGGCCAAACAATTATATGCCCAAATATAAAAACAAATATGTATGTATGTGTGCACGAAAATCTCCACTAGCATACCAAACAATTCACATACCATAATATTAATCCACGTCTAAATCCTAATTTCGTTTTGTATTATTATTATCATCATCATTCTCCCAACAAAATCAAATCTAATGATGCGTTTAGATGAATTTGAACGGCTTTCTATAAACATCTAGAATGAGTGAAAAACACGTGAATAAAGTTTAATTCTAACTCTAATTAGTGTAAATTAGCCACGTCTGAGATGAATATGATATCTCTATTTCGCTGCAGAACATTTCTCTAATTCACGCCATTTTCATTATTTAGGTGAATGCAACCAGGCAACCAATCATCTACTACGTGTGCTGCTGCACAAAGATTGGATTCCTAGAAGCTAATTCTCATGCACGTAAATACTTATAATGCACAAGCATTAGGACGGATTTCCAGCAACTCATGCCATGGGGAATTTCCTTCCCCCCGTTTTTTATAAGTGGCGACTGCTGAGTGTCTGTCACTTTTAATGAGTAATTGCTTTCCCTTTTTCCCAATTATTTTCACAAGATGAAAATTTGAACCTTGCTGGTTGGTGGTGGTAAACAGAAAATATATTGCTGGAGGAGTAGTGTGTATGCATGTTGATATGTGGATGGAAACAACGCGGTGGAGCCACTTGAGACTCTCCACTTCTCCATTTTATGTCAAGTTGTTTCCCCCTAAGAACTCACTTCCACCTTTTTCCCTTACCAATCGCAGTAAGCACGTACTCACAGTGCGAGCATTCCCTCTACATGATCGTGATCATGATGATGATGATGATGATGAAACACTAACCATCCTAGATTAAAATTTTCTTGTTAATCTAATCATTTCCCTTTTCTCTGTTGCTCCATCCTTCCCTTCCACCATCACCACCACCAGCTCGAACAACACATTCTCCCTCTGATTTGGCCTCTTTCTCTTTTTAATTTTCTGCTTCCGCATTGCTTAAAAATGATCTGCGGGGAGTCAAAAGAAGAAGTAAAGTTTCATGGCGAAGAAGTCGGATTTTTCATTAGACTCGACATCCCTCCCCAGACATATTGTGTTCGCTTTTATAAGTGCTGCTACGAACGAGCAGAAGCAAGATTTCTCAACAAGCGTTTTAACGACGGAGGGTGCCTACGTTAATTTCATGGATATTTTCCTCCATTCCACAAGCCCCATCCCCACTTCCCTTTGAGCCGAAATTTGATCTAAAAGAAAAACACTTAAAATCTGCGGACCTGACGGCCTTGCATTTTATGAACTGGTAATAGTACAACAACGAAAAGTGGCTGGATTAATAAGAAGTGAAAGTAGAGGCACAAGAATGATTAATTCTTTTACTCTGCACAGGTGCCACGACGAGAGATATTATTGCAGCATGTAATGTACTCCTACATGTGCTCTTTGGTGTAGTATAATAATAATAATAATAACATATTTTGAAAACACTATAAAAAGTTCTCCAAGTGTGTAAATGAGAATTGCTGCAAAGTTTTCAACATGGAAGAATTAAGTCAACCTCGGGAGATGAGTTTTTATGACTTGGGCTTTCCACTCGAATTACACGACTTACATAACAGCAAACCCGACACCAAGAAACAGAATTGGGTATAATAAATAATGCTCTCCCGAGGTACCATTATCAAGTGGCCTAATTACGAAGTGGTGTGACTCGACAACACATCTTTTACAAGCCTGCATGCTTCCTCACCAGCGTGCATTCACCAACACAACGCTCTAATTTTTTTCAATGCAAATAGGTTTTTAAATTAATGTACATGCTTTAAAGACCCGTCTAATTACAAATAAATTGGGGAAAGAATGAATGGATTGATGATGTCTACTCCACAGTGTCCTGTATCAATGAATAGTGACGATTTTTAACACTTCACAGCTTGCAGCTCTCACCATGATGACTAATGATGGTGGGGATTCGCAGGCTAATTTATCTCGAACATTCCACACTCTAAAAAATTCACATTTTCTTTACAAATTATTCGCCAGTTTTTGGTAGCCGCATTATCCGTTATACTTCGACTTTTACAAACAGTCCATGTAGTAAACAAGGGAGTAGAAGCACCATAAAAAACATTCCCATTTACGCCATGCACTTTCACTGTTTATAGTTCATACATGCATAACACACAAATGGCCACATTTGTATTTATTCACGTGCTAGCCTTATGCATGCAGCAAAGTAGGCAGGAGAGCCAACCTAGTAGCTCCCCCGGCATATTTTTATGCCATGTGAAAGGCATATAAATTAACTAATAATCTCGTATGTGCTTCAGATTAAGGCCTATGCTCATTTGTCTATGTCAGCAGAAGAGCTGGCAAAAAATCTGATGGATGTCTGGAGTCTCGGTTCCTCCACCACCACCACCACCATCCAAAATGTGCAAGTGGGGAAGGGTTCACACTCACTCCATCCTCTTTGTATTTGCTTGGAACGGGAAACGAGCTGCACTATTTAAAAAAACCAAGGCATCATTCCGTACTCAACGGTTACGACCGACTGAGAAGCTTTGACTTTCACACTGCACGAAATGATATGAGTAATATTGTTGTTGGTTTCCACTTTTTTCAGTGGATAAACCGATTATTAAAAACTGTTTAATCCGAAACCAGCGCCCACGATTTGCAAAACATGCTCAAATTATGGAGCTCCTCACAGTGGAGGTGGTAGGCAGAGAGGGAGCATATTTTTTCAGGGGAATTGAACCAAAAAAACCTTCAAGACACCAACGACTGTTTTTTTCTAAAGTAAGCAAATAATCCCGGAGATTAAATATCCGCGTCGTAAATTATATACTGGGCCGCAACCAAAACTGGCGAATTCGGAGATTAAATATCCGCGTCGTAAATTATATACTGGGCCGCAACCAAAACACTGAAGAGTTCACGTTCGCGTCTCACCCTAACAGCCACCTCGAGTTTATATTTGCAGGCTCTTAGGTGGCAGAGTATACATTGCGGAATATACACCCTTTGCACTTTCGCAAACTTTCCATTTCAATTTTCCTCGCCATTAATTTCCATTAATAAATCTTGTTACAGGATTATCTACGGAATGAATCATTCAAACGTAAGTTAAGGCTTTGCTTTGTTGTTGCGGGGAGAGAGGATGCCGATAAAAAACATGAATGCATACTTAGGAAGAGACGGAGCCATTGACAACTGAATTCGTTTCGTGCGCCTAATTGAGGAAGTTTCAACTTCATTTTACCACGGCTCTAGCCCGGGTCTCATCTATCTAGGTCTAGTGCTAAATTTGGATCTGATCTTCTAGTCTAATGGCAGGTCATAAAAGGGGAATGGCACTTCATAGTTCTGAATACATACACTTTTCTTGTGCCCTCATAATCTGTGCATCTTTACTTGACGGATTCATATTCTTTTTTTGCGAAAGTTCGGTCACCCACTTCACCCGTGTGTTTTGCAACCAGGTTTTTGTTAATAGAATTCCGGGTTTAGGAACATCAGGTCCTTTCAGATATTTTTTGAAAGTGCTCCCCGTAAAAACTAATCTCTTGCAAAACTTGTAATCTGATTGCAAAGATTGCAGATCGTGCTTACATGCTTGCATGCATCCCGTTGATTAATTTTTGCCTCGTTTTCTCAGTTACTCCACATTTTTAACATTGCCACAAGGACAGTGTAACCCACGCTTGTTAGGAGTGTTCAGCCAGCCAGTCAGCCAACCCACCAACGTTGAAGCCGGGGAATATGTTTTCGTACAAATTACTTTGTTCTTTTTTTATCATCCACATCTTCCCATGCATTCACTCAACCAACTTATCTCTCTGGAATTTTTTCGAGAGGAAAAGGATTTCTGGAGGTATGACGAGAGGGAAGTTGAAAGTCCCAAGTTGAAACTTGGCATTAATGAGATCTTTGGGGGGTTATCCTAACCAACAATAATCCCCTTTGAAATGAATGAAAATGAAGAGAGGAGCTCCATTTTCCCTCGCATGAGATATGTACTTACTTACGTTTCGAGTCAAGCGTCTGGAAAACGACCGGAAACCATACTACAGGATTTTCAGTAGTTTCCTAGTCGCAGGAATTTGCATGTGTAGCTTTTTTCTTTGCTCTACCTTATTTTTTTTGTTGAGATGTACTCACAGCATTGACTAGCAACAAGTTACAATACATTAAATTATAAAAAAAGTGAATTGAAATGTGATTGCCGTTAGAATATGAATTAGCAACACCAGCATTAGCATCAGCGAAGAAAATTAAATGCATAATAGAAATGCATCAAGAGTAACGCTGGAATCTGGAAATCTAATCAGCAAAACCGCATTAAGTCTTGAGCCTTATTGTGAATTTTGAAATTTGCGAGGCATGAATTTAAAAGAAACTTTCTTGGAACGTGACACGGCTCATAAAATTTTGTGACTCGGAAAGAAAGTGTTCGAGAATCCATTTAAGTAGCACAACTCCACTTACACATTGGATCCGGCCAAGGAATGAGAGAAAAAAGATTGGCGCGATGCATGCCCACATTTAATGCGAATCCATTTCACAGAGTTCTCTTTTAATTCATTCTCTGATTTGAAATGCCCCTTCACTTACTTATTACTTTTTTCTCAGGATGGAAATCTCTCCCACTGCTTGAGTCACTGAAAGGTATTGATCGTATGGATCCTATTTTTTCTGCCGTAGAGTATGTCGATCCAATATAAATTATTTCTGCTATACCGAAACGAATCCATTTCTAAAAATGTAATTCCAGTATTTTATCCAGGAGAGGGAAAACAAGTTTGCATAAATATAAATAGACACGTTGGTCACTTTTTTTCCCTACTCCTCCACTTGATCCAATCAGATTGGAAGTGTATGTATGGCTGTCATTCCAAGCTCATCTTTATTCATGAAGTCGAAGGAAACCTGTTCCATTTTCGTTTCCCCTAAATCGAACAAAAATGTATGGTGCATTGGAAGTAAGTAAATCTTCGACTCGTTTCTTTCTTTCTCTCTACCCATTCCAAAAAAAAATAGATTCGGTTGTAGAGGGAGAGAGAGAGAGAGAGAAAGTGAGGTATGTAACGCAACTCTTTTCCTTGTTGCCTGCCATGTCACACAAATAAATCCGGACAAGAAGTCTGGAGAATATCCATAGCTCTTTTCTCTTCCAACTCCATCCTCTCTCCTCTTTCTCTTCCTTTCTTGGAGGCGGCAAGCAAACAAAAACAAGAGTTTATTATGATTGCGGAGTGTATCAAAAGGGAAAGGAACTCGTTTTTCTCTCAATTATTCTTGTTTCTATATTTTTTGGTTACCTCCTCTTCACACCCACAGCATAAAGAACGGGAGTGTGAGACTCCACGAAAAGTGGCTACATCACATGAAACACGAACAAACAAAACTAGCGAGTGAGAGAGAAGGAGTGTGTGTGTGTGTGTGTGTGGAAGAATTGCTTAAACTTCCAATTCCTAGCTTCTGCTGCATTAGCCAAAAGAGGAAGCCCCTTTTTTGTGCATGGCTTACGAGAAACGGCCAAATACAAACTACATTTTAACAGGAACAAAACAACCAAAGTTTCTCCTCCTTTGAATCAAGAGCAATGAAGAAAAAAGGAGGAAACAAGTTGATAAAACTTTTAAAAGATTACCATGTCCATCCGTGTCAGAGGAAGAAGAAAACACTTCACAACGGAAAAGTTAACCCTCCACTACCAATTTCATCTTATCTATTTTATGTACTCCAGGAGCTGGAAAACGGAATCTGTGCGTGAGCTCAAACTTCCCAGTTAACTTTTCTTATGCACGCATTCACATTCATTCACCCCTTTTCGAAAATGGCCAGGTCAAAGGTACATAATTTTATCAACCTCAAAGAAAATCTCCCTTCCTCTGCAAAAAAAGAAACTTTATTTAAAACAGATGAAACTTTATTTCCTCGAACATATCGAGTTAGAGAGAGAAAAACTTTGAGTCGAGTTTCTTGTCTCCTCCTTGTGGGGGTGTACATCCAGCGATTACCTCGGACCATCGAAATTTTCAGTGGGGGTTCGTACAACGGTAGACAAGCTAGTTGCTCGCGACATCACACATTTTATTTTAATCTTGTTTGGTGAAGGGGAGGAGGGGAGAAATCATGGAGCCTTACTAGTGACATGGGGATGGGTGAATCACTTCACTTTGTGATACACCAGTGACCCATTCCTCCTGTCAAACACGAAACATCTATTTTGTCGAGTTGGAAGGGCGAGCGTAAACATATAAATCAGGCATCGGACTTCAGCTCCTTCCGATTTCCCTAACTGGATGAATGTACATAAATACATTACTAATGCAGTTTGGCAATTTCATTTTTAGGAATCAACGTGCGCCGCAATTAACCCAACTTCCCAGAAAGATCAAGAAAACCTAGGAGAAAGATCGTCATCAAATCTTTTCACGTAAACTAAAATAGATATCGACCCTATTCTCATTCTAATCTAAAAGTACATCTTGGCTGGCTCATCCCGAAAGACACTTTCATCCATCCATTTTCCAACTCCTGGATAGGATAGAGCTTCTCCCTCCCCCGAAACTTTTTTTTATCAAACAAGTTTTTCCCCAAAGGAATCCCACCGGACACACTTGTAATTTGTTGCAATGGTGAACCAATTTCCGATGAATTTTCTTCCCTTCAAAAAAAAAAACGCTTGTGCAAACGGCACGTTTTATCCTCCAAGACAAACTTCTTCAAATTATTTTTGTGGAGGTTGGCCTGTGTGAAGCAACAGAAGAACTATCCAGAAAATCTACTACTATTTTTCAACTTTAAGCGGTCTAACACAATTTCCCGTATCCAGCCCACCATTTCCACACCCACACGCAGAAATAAATGGTCGCACCCATCCCCCGTCACATTTTCACCATTTGGAC
>JAHZNH010001555.1:0-24476 GCA_027744355.1 Tyrannoseira gladiata | reverse complement strand
ACAAATGGAAATCAGTATTGTAGTGAATCGCTCGTGCTCATATGAATACTTATCACTCACGATATAATCATATTTCTTCTCTCTTGCTCTGATGATGATTATGATGATGACATCTCGCTTCGCCGTCGGCACTCATCTTGTGTTTTGACGACCACTCATCACTTGTTTTCTCTCATATGAAATAGAATGCGATTTATTTTTTGTGTGCTAAGATGAGAATCCATTACACATGTTCCGTCATTGTTACGCGGAAGGACAATTTCATGGAAATGAATGGAAGAGTGAGTAAGCGAGTAGATAGATCGAATTTTGTTTGCAACGCCTATTTATAGATAAATAAATAGTAGTGCAGTCAGACTCATAATTTCTTGAAAATGTTTTGAGGTACGTCAGTGCTACAGCCACTTACCTATTGAACTTGCCAATAATATGTCAATGCTTGAAATATAAATAGCCATGTTATCTTATTCATTCTCTTACAATTAATCTTCATCACTGTCATCTCCAAAAAAGAAGTAATTAAGATAAGGAAGGGAGGGAAATGATCTACTTACTTCGACTGCATGTGTGAATCTCATGTTCAACGTTCATGCGAAATGAGTTGGGTGGGAATGAATTATGCAACGTATGAATACATATACTTATTTGACTAGGAAAACATAGGGGACCGATTTTTTATCACCAAGTCGTGAAAATATAAGTCTGGAGAATGTCAAAAGTGAATCCAGGGAGTGCATTTGACAGTAAACTATTTAGCTGAGATGTCTGGTTGAATCGAAGAAAGGAATTCAGAGAAGTACGTAGATAGATCTGCATAAGAGGAACTTCAACTTTTTCTTGTTAAGACGATGATCATCTCCGTACGATGAGATTTCTTTCCTCCGTTTGTCATAATTTAGCAAAAACTCCAGCCTCCCAAACAACGACAAAAACTGAACGAGGCCTTTAATAGAAAGAGATTTACGAGTTGGAATTCATGACTTCTCAACTGCAGCAGATAGAATTTTATTTTCCATCCATGATTTTTATGTGACACAAACAAAATGAAAATCAATGATCCTGCAAACTCCCCCTCGTGTCTGGGCCTAAATGAGGAGAGCTCTCCTCATCATCACATTTCTATTATAGTAGCAGCACCCCCTCCTCCTCTAAATCGTTCTGTCTGTATTCATTATTTTAAGTGTGTGCTAAAGGGAACATAAAAAAAGAGTAAATAGGACTTATGCATCACATCATCACCATGAGAATCATAACATGTCACTGCTCCTCTTTTACTTACCACGCACGCCATCCCTCAAGACTTTGTTCGTATGAAGTCCATTGAATGATTTATCTCTAAAAAAAAAGCTTTTTTTACAGCTTCACTACAACCCTGCTACTTGACTCCTCTTCCATAAATTAATGCAATGGTAATAATGTGCCTGCATTACACTCGCCTTATCAACTTTCCCGAGTGAGTGGTACTATTAGCAGTGGCAGTATTCAATGAGATGCCATTTGATTAACGTGCTGAATAGAAAATCCATAAAGCACGACACAGCTAAATAGTACCGAGGAGAAGGCGAAAAATAAATTTCATTACTGCTCACTACTAGCTTCCTTACTTTGCTAATGCGTAAAAGTATCTGTTGCCATCGTCAACTGCAGAGTAAATAAAAGGAATTTGTAAAAATAATATTAGAGGACGTAGTTTAAAATATGATGATGGTTGATGGTGACGACGACGCGACAGAAGCAAAGACATTGAATGCAAAACTTTGGATGTTACATTGGATCATGTTTGTGATGTTGATGATGATAATCTGCGAGCGAAAGCGTTCATGATGATGAGGATACCCATGCTACTTGTATTTTCATCTCTTCTGAATCTGAGACATGACATGTTTCCCGATAAGCCACCACCACCGCACCGAGCAAAACAAAATTCACTTACAATCAGAGTAAGTAAGTAACTACTGCTCGAAGCTGCGACAAGGCATAACAAGTGGTGGTGTGGTTGTGGTTAGGCGTTAGTAAATATATCTGCAATTAATATTTCAGACATTCTAGAGAAATACTGAAGGAGGGAATTTTTGAACTGGCACACACTCGCAAAAAAATGTTTACCTTTTTTACCCAGTAACTACATATTTACTAAGTACTTCTTACGAAGTGAATACTTTTGTCCATGAAGGAGATCACAGATTTCTTGTGGTCTCTGTGATCTGTGATGAATCTGTGATTGGAGAGGTTTGACAAGTGTGAGCGAGTAACCTCTATTGCTAAGTTTGACTCTGGATTTTCTCAACGGACAACAAGAAAAAAATAATACTTACTTGAGGCAAGTGCTGGGAATGAGGGGAGTACGTGACTATCTCTATCGATTTACTTTCTTTGTTTCTCCCCCTGGAATTGCTCACAAACTTCCGTCATTTCATTTCACTGACATAATAGTTCACGACAAACAGAAGGAAAAAAACGTAATAAATCATTTATTTTCTAATGAATAGTAAAGTTTCAATTGGATCCATGATATGAAATTCCCCCTTGGGAAGAAGTGTACATCTATGTTTTTTGCTCAACTTCCGCTACAAATATCCTCTTCGAGGATTCGTTTCAATCCCTCTTCGACTTCACAGTGTAACTTCTCAAATATTCCCCCAGTAAGTTTTGAGTGTGCCAACTTGTTTTTTTGGAACTCTGCGGAGACGAAAAATCGCGGATAACTTTTAGTTTAGGGTAATTTTGCGTTTTTTGTTTGCCTTTCCTTGTTGCAGGTACATGGTACGTACGTACTTACTTTAGCGTAGTGGTGAAGCCAAAGTTGTGATGCTCGTCTAGAGATATTTTTTTTATCGTCTTTCATTCAAAACTCCGTGTCCTCATATCTTCTCCTCCACGTCAAGTAACGGAAACGTATTATTCTAAGTCCTTCTTTCTTCCCTGTGAAACATTCTTCTTCCTGCGGTGAACGTGCGTACTGGAAAAACGAAACTGTTGTGAATGGAAAGAAGAACTTTTTCCGATGAACAAAAAAACCTCTAGTCTTTCTCCCTTCGCCTTGTGACTTTTATATTTTTTGCTGAAGAATGATGCTGATGACGATGATGATGAAAAGAGGAAACAGAGAAGATAAAATTTGTGAATTGTGAGGTAGGCCGCACAGAATTTCTATTTATTGCATAGAAGCTCTTTCACTCTGGATGGCTGAAACAGTCATTGGACGTCAGATTTTCTGTCATGGAGTCAGAACTGCGAATTGGGGTATTTCTATACTCTATATCATCTATAATTAGGGAGGAGTAGAAATATCGTTTGCAATGTACTTCCTTCTTCCCGATCAAGTTCGTGTTGTGCGTCATTTGGAAATGATGGCAGGAAAGAGATATTGTTGCTATATGATCGGAATTAAAAAAGGTAGTCAGTCAGCCTATTTTCCAAACATCTTTCCTGCTCCGGATCTCGGATCCAGTGTTTTTTTTACGAGATTCGGAGTCAGATTACATTCGGGATGTTGAGATAAGCTGGTTGTTATCAAAGCACAAAAAATAGATACTCGTTCATGCAAAAAACATCCAGTGAGCGAATTCGCAGAGAGTAAAAGTTTGTAACAATCCTATTCTTTATGTTTGCCTAACAAATGAACCACATTTACCTTCCTTTTGTTTACATTTCAACACGTAAGTCAGAGAAATGAAAGCGGATTAACCCACATCGGAGTTTTTCTGTAGCGTCGGTGTGGTGCGGTGTCGGTTATTATCCATCAACTAGGGGCTAGGAGAAGTGACGATGTTTTCTGAAAGCCATAAATTCGCTCTGTGTTTGTCCAGCTCATGAGCCAAATGCGAAATTAGAGATGCCCGTACATATGTACTTGTGGCTGAAACGATTCGTTTCAATCACCGTTTCATTTCTTCTTTGCAGAACCGACACACTTTCCATAGAATAGACAAAATTTTGTTGTGGGAGCCAACCAAACGAAGCAAATAAAAATGAAGCCGTGTAAAAAAATGCATTGCGTAATGTTACACGAGGCTCCCATTTTATTATGAAATCGGGCAAGACTGGCGCTCTAAAAACCTTCTATTTTAAGAAACATTATTCATACTACATTTTTTGCACGAATGCAAGAAATACTATTAAATTCAAGTGATTTTTTTTCTCGAGAGAGGGATAGATAATTACATACAATTTCAAACTTCTCGTTGAGGTTTGGTAATCAACGTGATAAAGAACAGCAGGAAAAATGGAAAATTCTCAGGGATGGATGGATGGATGAATGTTGATGTTGCTGATGATGAGCGTGTAAATGTTTCTGTGCATACTATACAGCGGGTTGTTGAGCTAATTTTCTGTATTCTTGCTTGCTCTGCAGAAGAAGTGAGACTTTGGTTTGTATATTTTCACGATTTCTCCACTATTTTCATGGTCTGCAATAAACTAATTTTACATTTTTTTTCTTTTATCAATCCAGGTTTCAGATGTGCTGGTCGTCTTGATGGGACCATGTCAGTAGGAAAACTTATTATTCCTGAGTGCAGCAGCAGCGGCAGCGAGGAGCATCAGACTGTAACAAGTTTTCTAAAAACGTGTTCGATTTCTACTAGTCGGACACAATAATTTTTCTCATATTTCTTTGCATTTCCATTGCGCCTGCGTCTCAAGTATTATTGCTAACAAGAAGTTAAAAAGAAGCGCAGCTACCGTATTGGGGCGCCGCTATCATCGCTGTTGTTTCGCCGGAACAAAAGAGATATTTTAAAGACGCGACCGAAACTATTTACTACTTCTACTTCATCGCGATACTGATATTGGAGAGTGTGCGAGCGTCAGCATCAGCAATATTAATAATTATGCGAAGCAATCCCACTCGTATCTATTTCCAGTAGGATCTCATCGTGAAATTTTACTAGTTCTTTTTTCCATCGTCCGTTCCAACATTTTTTTTCACCACTGTTCCGCTTCAAGTTTTGTTTTTAAGTGCCTTTTTAATCAAATTTCAACTGAGAAAATATGAGTCTGAGAAAAATCCGAAGGAGACTGTCTCACACATTTCGCTTCACCGTAGATGGCTCGCTATCTGAGCTTGCCGAGCATCTCACAATTGATGAGGATGGAAATCGTCAGTATTTAACCATTACTGATAACGGAGAACCTCGTGAAAATGGTATGAGATGGCAATGAAATGGTATCGATTTTGCTTTGAAAATAAAATTGTTCGTCGAGTTTTTAACTAACCACTTCCCTCTTTATTACAGGAGGTCGCTCTCATTCAAAGTCGAATTTCCTCAGTTATGGGAGGAAATTTTCACTGACCAACTCCAGAGTCTCGGAGCCCCGACCAGGTAATGATGGATATGTTTTGTAAATCGTTTTACGACATATTGCTGTTTAGCTAAAGAAGTGTAGCTAAATCAAGAAGAATGTTTCCAAAAATAACTATTGCAACTACTATGTACTTCCACACTCAAATTTATTTTCTTGTCGTAAGTAATTACACTCTCGCGTCACATGATATAAAGTGGAGCAGTCTGATAAATTGGAGTTGAATTTTGCGGGGCAGCATGAGTGAGCCGACAAATAATCAATTACTGAGTCCATCCATCCATCAATCAGGCGCGGGTTCTTTTAGGAGAATTACATCATAATGATGATACATCCGTCATTGTCCGTACCCTTGTTTTCTAAAAATTAAAAAAAAAATACAAACTCCGGTGCATG
Source organism: Tyrannoseira gladiata (assembly GCA_027744355.1). Taxonomy (NCBI): domain Eukaryota; kingdom Metazoa; phylum Arthropoda; class Collembola; order Entomobryomorpha; family Entomobryidae; genus Tyrannoseira; species Tyrannoseira gladiata. The sequence goes on along the minus strand of JAHZNH010001555.1, from coordinate 18,776 downwards.
TGACTGTAAGTACATGTGATACTTACATACATGTGCCTAGACTCAACATCATATTTATCTCTTCCCCCCTCCTGCATTCCACGCCTCATTTGCCGCTAATGTAATGTTGAATGACGCATTCCAAAAGTCATATTTGCCCCATGAAAATGGGAAGAGGACAGCAAATTCTCCTTGTTTATTTTGTTTGGTAGCGTCACACCAATGTAAACAAGTTTATTGTCGTGTTCACCCGCTCAGCCATACTTTTTTTTATCATTTTATGGACAAGAAGTGTAACGAGTGAGTTTTTCGTAGTTTGTAGCGCTCTTTTCTAGCCACCTTTGTGGAACGTCTATTGTCGAATAAAAGGCATCCAAACACTGAGCTCTTTTTTTGCGACATGAGAGCATCATCTTACAACAGCAACATTTCGTTGATCTTTTTTTTCACTACACAATAGCACAGCAAGTGGATCAAGCCTCCGGATAAAATGTCTTCCTTTCGGTTTCGCTCCACTCACATTAAATATTTCACACCGTCAAATATCACATCACCTTTGTATTATTCACAACCGCAAAAAGTGACTTTTTAACATGAGTCACAAAATTTTTTTTCTGAAGAAAATCTATTCTCTAGGCAGCTACAACTCTATCCGTGGGTATGACGTTTACATGTAATTCAAGAAAAGCAGTGTGGATCTCAGCTCAGCTCAGATCACATCACATCACCTGTATCATTGTAATAAAATCTTTGCCCTGATCGTCATATTTTTCGGTGACACGGCAAGCAAAAACAAACGAACAAGTTTTTGTTCTTGACAGAGGAGACACAATCCAGCTATTTTTTCCTAAAAGGCATGTGTCCGAATTGTCTGTGTGCATTAGCGTTAAAGAAGCTCGTGAAGATGAAAAAAAGTATGAGGAGGTAGGTATCGTCGTCATCTTCAGTCTTCTTTTTTCCCTGCTCTCTCATTTTTTCCATAGCGTGCCGTGATCATCATTTTGATAAGCTGGGAGTACGGAGTATCGTCTAACTCCCATGGAAAAAATTATCGCTGTCTTGCAGGAAAAATCTTACACGCTACTTTACACGTAGTTTCAGTATCATGGGAAAAATTTCCCGTCTTTGTCTACCCTCATCTGATCAACTTCCAGTCAACTTTATTCCATGCATAAACCAAAGTTAAGAGTTTATCTTTAGCACCTTACACGCTTCCTTCGAGTTTGAACCAATCTAAATTCATCCTGCCCGGCAGTCCACCAGTCTAGCAGTGTTGTGTGTGGTGGGCAATATTATTATTAATCTAATCTGACTATTTTTCTCTTCTTGGAAATAAGCTACATACTACTTTACACTTTTCAGGTAGGAGTTTTTCTTCAGAATAGACCTTACGGAAATTACTAGTACCTAGCTAGGAGGAGGATGACTACTGTTATCCTTGTTCCTTTACACCTACTTCTCCATTAACATACACATAACTATTTCATGCCTGAGCTCTTTACCAGATCTTCTTCCCTGCATTTAAAATGGGAAAGGGGTACGACTCCGGAAGAAAAAAAGAACTTTTTAAAAAGAGAGATTTTAACTTTCCACCTTTTTCCTGAAGAGAAAACTGTTTATGCTGCCAGGGTTGAGAAGTGGTCGTCTCCATGCACTCTACTCTTTTCGGCCAAGGAATCATGTTCATAGTCACATGAACGTACTTCCACTGCTACTCCCACTCCAACCACTACTACTTTGCCTGATTCTGACATGATGGAGGAAGTATTTGTATCATGCGCTTCCATCCTCTTAAAAATGTAATGTTAAAAATATGCGATGACTCTTTCTAGTTTCATAAATAATGCAAATAAAAAAGAGGGAAAGGAAAAAGAAGAGGCATTCATGGACGCTGTTCGAGAAAGGGAGTGAAGATGCGTGTCAGGAAAGTCGAAAGAGTCAAGTTTTCGCTTTCCCCGTACCAGGCGGTAGTGGATTTTTTTAATATAACAAAATATTTGTAAAAGATCACCTGGAAATGATCTCCATTTATTTTGCCTGCTTGACAATCAAAAATAATAAATTTGAAGGAGAAGTTGAACTTTATTGTATAATGTGCTCATCTTTCACTGTCTTCTGTGTCGTCTTCCATTCGCTTCAGGAGAGAGTGAAGGAGGGAGAAGAAGCGTCACCATCCTCTTAAAAATGTGTACTAGCTGCATCCATCCCTCCTAATATCGAATGCATCAGCGTTGTTTTATTTTCTTGAATGAGTAGAATGAAGGATAGTAAATAGTGTGAGTATGCTTTTTTTATTATTTTTTGTGTGCTTGCGTGCACCGCTTCGTCTTCTCATCCGACTCTGATGTCGTGCTTCAAAAATAATAAATTTGAAGGAGAAGTTGAACTTTATTGTATAATGTGCTCATCTTTCACTGTCTTCTGTGTCGTCTTCCATTCGCTTCAGGAGAGAGTGGAGGAGGGAGAAGAAGCGTCACCATCCTCTTAAAAATGTGTACTAGCTGCATCCATCCATCCTAATATCGAATGCATCAGCGTTGTTTTATTTTCTTGAATGAGTAAAATGAAGGATAAATAGTGTGAGTATGCTTTTTTTTATTATTTTTTGTGTGCTTGCGTGCACCGCTTCGTCTTCTCATCCGACTCTGATGTCGTGCCATGTCATTTATTATCTATGTCTACTATGTCTAGTGAATTCCATTGTGTGTACACAGCAAGAAATTGTTTTTTGCATCACATCCCATCACCCAATTTATTTTAAAAAAAGACCACCATAAATGGCGTCTATTACGATATTCTTATATTTTCCTAACATAGATGTAACCTACACAAAATTCAGATTATCATCAGCGAATAGTTTTTCCTTCGAGGTATGCACACAAAAATTTTCCGTTTTTGTCACTCGCTTTTGGCTGGCACTGGTGAGAAAAGCGAGGAGGAAACTGTTGAGAAAATGAGCACAGAAAATAAAATGCATATTCTCTTATCGTCACGATGCCCCTCATCAGATGTATTGCTTACGTAAGAAGGAAAAGACATTTTATTAGAAAAATGTATCCCATTTTTGATTTGCCCTCTTCCAATATACATTCTTGTTGTGTAATCATCATCATTGCCATCCTCTTACCGCATTTACTCTTTCGTTTTGATCCAATATTTCGCGGATGTAGGATGGAAAAGTTGAAAATACAACATTGGGCGCGTTTATTTTCGTTTTACGTATCTTATGAATGAGTGAGTGAGCTCGAAGATGATTACGGGGGCTAGTGAAAAGGATGTTTTTTGTGGGGAATGTGGAGGTTGCTCTGGGAGCTAGTGCAGTGGTCGGTCGGTCGCTTATTTTTCTGCTGGTGCTAATGAGGGTATCCTCGTGGTGGAAGGATATGCTCAGATCAAAGCTATAAAGGAAAAAGGCTCGCTTCACTCGCTTACTTTTCCATTGGGAAGGGTTGTATTATGTTTTGAGGCTAGCCGAGTGAAAACTTTTTTGTCTGCCTTTGTCTACCCACTTCCACGCAGCAAAAGTTGTAATACTACTACTACTGCCACTACTTTTTTGCATGTTATTTTCCCTCGCCAGTGAGCAACCTCAGAGAATTTTTTTATAATGGGGAAAGGAGGTATTAATGCCATTAAAAACTATTTTTATTCATCATGATCACCATCTTGTTTTCTCCTGCACATTTTCTCTGACTTTGTGAATCAGTTTTGGTGGATGCCATGTAATGCGGGCTTTCAGCTTATTTTTTTTATGTGCGGCTCTGTGGTACAGGGTTGTGTTACTTTCGCATCAGGAGAGCAAAAAAAGCTTTTTATTCCTTTTGCCGCACGTTTCACCCTTTATTTCTCAGGTTGTGTTTAAAGCCAAAACAAAAAAGGGGGTTTCAGCGGTGCACTTTCTTCAACGGAGAATGAGTCCGGTTTTTGAGCTGATACTGACAGACCTGGTTTTTTCTCCTCAAACGAGGGGAAAAACAGAAAAGAGCGAGAGAGAGAACCGAGCAAGCGAGAGAAAGAGAAAACTGTCGACAGAAAAAGATCACGCAGGAATAGTGGGAGCACTCACGTACGTTTACGTGTGTATACTTACTCCCGTTTAAAAAACTGTTTTAATATTGCGGGTTATCATCTTTCTTCCACGAGCAGGAGGGAACTGTGTAGGGGGATTGGAGAACAGCTGCAGCATACTTTGTATACGAATAATACGGAACATTCTTTTTCTGGAAAAAAGAAGTAGGGAAACTCAAGCTTTAGCTGAGACGAGACGAGACGAGACCAAAAAAAGTTTTTTTTGTGCTGCTACTGCTGCTGATGGAAGGGCCTTGAGAGGAAAATTCTGTTTTGTAATTTGAAGGGAAAATGTGTTGGTGGGAATGGATTGTTGGTAGTGCAATGCTTCTCTCCTGTGTGGAGGAATAGGAGAGGAGACAAACTCGCACAGTGCTTCATTCCATTCCCACCGCTGTCCGCCACTGCTACCACTACTTCTACTTGTTCTGCTGCTGCTGCTGCCGCTGCCGTTTGTTGCTGCTCCAAAAAGTCTTCTGGTTGTGAGCCATAGGAAAGAATAAAGTTTCAAAAGTTTGGGAGCATGATACATAAAGTGAGTAGACCAAGTGGAGAGAAGCCAGTGAAACTAAGATAGTTACGGGGAATACTAGTGAGCTCAGCTTTTTTTGCAGGAAGCGAGCATCGAATCGCATCATCATCGCAACGCAACGGCAATAGTGGTAGTCCTCTATCTGTTATCTGGTAAATGGAGTTTTTAATAAAATAATATTTTCACTATTTTTTTCCTTTGTTGATCATCTTCGCTCTTGTCCTCTCTTTTGATTTCCTGTTTTCCCCGTAGCAGCAGCAGCATTATACGCCTTGGTCTGGCTCGGCAAAAATAAGACCAATAATGCGCTTCGTTCGCACTATTCATGGTTTGGTCCTTTAAAGTTACCCTGGAAAGCGAATATAGGCATCTCTATCCCTATTCAAATATTTTATTATCATTTCTCCGAAAGGGGAAAAAACTTTGTGCTGGGAGAGGGAATAAGTCTTTTTGTCAGGAAAACGAGAATCAAGAGAGGAAGTGGGGAAGGTGGCAGAGGAACGAAGTATTTTTAAGAGGCATTTTGGGAGAGATATAGAGAGGAATTTAAACTGTGGAAGGGAAAAAAAGAGATTCCAGTGAAAGGAATAATATTATTTTTTCTTGTCTCTTCTTTCCCATCATGTATCTATTAAAAAAAAGCCCGAGCTGAGGAAGAGGAGGAGGAAAGCAGAGTGTTTCTGCAACTCTTCCTTTACGCTTTACTCCTCCGTTTCAGAGACTTTTATAGGCACGTTTTTATTCCACGGCTTTGGGATTCTGTATGTGTGCATCTCACTCACTCCGTCTCCCTCTCCTTGCTTCTCTCTTGTGTGTGTATCACTTTCCCGAAGTGAGACAATCTCTTTTCCGTCTTCATTTTCTTGGACCGCCACAAGACTTGATCCATTCATTCCCTTTGTAATTCTGTAACTGATGGGAGCGAGAGTGCACTGCACTGCTGCAATATCTTTTTTCTCTTCCGCCTTCCTCTATCCTCACATTCCCCTGGAAAAGGGAGAAAGAGGAGGCCGCTCTGTCGAATGCATTACTTATTATTATTCTGCATCCCTCTCACTTCCCCTTTTCTCCTTTTTTATTGTGCATGGAACCGCTCTAACTTTGTCTTTTACATGGACATTTCGCCAAAAAAAAAATGGTTTCTTTTTGTGTGTGTACGCTCGAATGAGAACTTCTACTATTCCTTTAGATCGTTTTCAAGAAAAGAGGATCGAGATCGTACATTTTTAACGTGTGTAGGTAGTAATCCTGAACTGATTGTGAGCGAGAGAGCGAACTCCACTTCTCTGTGAAACTTCCTTTCCTCCTCCTCCTCTTATTTATTCTTCTCTTTTCTCTTTCACTGCTTCCCCTCGCCTCCGTTTTTTCTCCCATCTCTCACACTAGGAGCATGAGAGAAGCTTTTCATTATCATTTCAAGTAGTTGGGATTTCTCCGTTACGGGGAAAAGTGAAGGAAATCAGAGAGGGAAGAAGGTTTCTGATCATCACTATCATCATCATCATCATAACTCATTCCAATCCATAGATTTTCCCCAGCTTTTTTCATTATTCCCATTCACTTCACTTTCTTCTTTGTGTGGCGGAGAGTAGGTATTCATTTCGAAAAAAAGATAGAAAATTGGTAATATTATCAGCCCCTTAAGAGGTAGAAGTGAGCACTTTTATTGGACCAAAGCAAAACGTCGTAAGAAGTATCTCATCCCTCTCTCTCTTTCGTGCTTGTTCTCCCTACCGTTGTCTCTTCTCTTTGTCTTGGGTGAACTTCCAGTCTTGACTTTCTCATCTTCTTCTTGAACGTCTTAAGTGATAGGCGAGCTTTTTTTATAGGCGAAAACAACACAATGATGAGAGCCTATCCATATGTGTGTGTACTGCTGCTGCTACTGCTGCTGTATCCCTAAATGTGTTTGTGTGCGTGTGTGTCTGTTGAGCAGATGACGACGAGGATAATATAATGATGAGCATGAAGAGAAGGATGAGATGACACTTTGCTCTTCTCCAGGCTTCATCGTGCTTTATGTGCTCCAGTCATAAAAAAATCTGCTTTGCCTTTTTATCTCTAGCTTCACACTCCATCAGTAATTTGCTAAAGGAGCGGATTAATTCTCCTATCTGGAAGAAAAAATAATTAAACTGAAACTTCTTCTGTGCTAATCACTTCACTTCTGACTTCCAAGAATCCTTTTTTCCAAATGCTGACGCAGTATCGTGCTAATTGAACTCACTACTGAATACTTATCCAAGCGAGAATTCTCAGCATCGCTAACGCCAACTTAAGTAATAGCTTTAAAATGGCGGAGAACTGACTTTTGCCTAAATGTGTGTGATACATAGCAGATCAATGACCAAATCTAGAAGAAGAATTTCGAGTGGAATTTCGCTTCATGCGGATGCCTCTTCACCAGCCGTAAACGACGACGTTTTGTTTTGTGATCATCATATTCAACAAAAAAATCATTCTCATCTTCATTCCATATTTGCACTTGAAGCGTGTGTGTGGATGTGCGAAGATAGATAGACAGAAAAGCCTTTCTGCTCGAAGCAAGGCACGTTGTTATGTTTGTGCGTGGGGAAACTAGTCTGTCGATCGTATTAAGCTCAAAAAATCAATCACAGAAAAAATCACTTTAATCTCACTCTAAGTCGTCAACTCAACTTCAGTATTCGAAACTTCATGACATTTATATAGTCGAAGTCATTCAAGAATAAAGCGTTATCTTTATTGTGGGTCCATCATTGTCGAACTTTTTTTCACCTCTTGGAGAACACGCGTCATCATCATCAGTAAGTATGATCCGCATTTAATTCTTTTCTCATCATTTCACTGTTAATCATCACTTACATGGCTCTCGGTTTTTGCCAAACTAGAAGAAAAAATTCCCTGAAGTCAATGAATAGGTATCATTAAGTACTTCCCATTAAAAAATATTTACAGCACATTTCCCAGCATTATGCGTTGCAGTAACGACTGACAGTCAGCAGCACCGAAAACGAACTTTTTAGTGTCAGTGCAGATAGGAAATATTAATGAATTAAAGAAGTGAAGCTAAAATACGCCAATATACTCTTCACTCATTTTTAACACTTCTGCTGGAGCCATCATATTTTCTCGTGTCTGAATAATGACTCATAAAAAAAGTTCCTCTTCAGTCATAAAAAAAACCCTCGCTCTTATGATATTTTTTTACCTGTGGACGTTCATTAATTCCCTGAATCTTCTCCACAGATAATAATTTTTACACGCAACGTAACTGAAAACTGAAGTGTATAAACTGAAATTCATTTTACTTGTAAATCATTGCATGTCCATTTGATTAGGATGAGGTGGAAAGAAACAAAATATTATAGAGCTTTGGTTCCACTGGGAAGAAAATTTTGAAAGGGATGAGCATCATCTCATTTAATGCCACTATCCTTCCCATCTTTTTACTGCTAAATGCATAGCCGTGAAGTATAAAGTGATTATTCATGCACATCCATAATAACAATAAAAAATAATAATAATTTCTTTACAGATGAGCATCCACCGCTCGCGCATCGTTAAAAGATACGAACCATCATCATCATCATCATGCCGTTTCACTAGTGATGGGCATTCACTGTGAAAAATTATCGATCATCCTCTTGATTTTTATGAGCTCCTCTTAACCAATTAACGCCGTGACCAAATCCAATGATAATCACTTTGGTAGTAGTGAGATCGATCTCTTGAACGAAAAAAAAACGCAAGAAGATAAGCCTTATTTCTAGGCTGGATAAATTATAGAATGGAAATATAACTACAATTTTATTATTCGTAATTTTTTTTCTAAAAAGACCAAAAAAGGAAATAAAGCAAATGACTCGTGCACGAAACAATAAAAATCTTGTAGGAGCCAATAAGCGCGCGTGGTAGTGAGACGAGAGTTTGTTCGACGACACTCGAGCTAATGCGCTTGATATAAGAAAAGTTTATATTGTGCATTACTGGATTCGAAGTCTAGTTCGAAAGGTGTGTAAGTACTACTTGAATAGACTGCCCTGTTTTATTTGTTGAGGCACAAAACTGGAAGTATGTCAGTGTGAGTGTCGTGTCGTGATTGCACATTTCCACCTCCTATTTAATGCGTTATCCTCAATCGATTCTCTCTGGAAAATGTAAATCATTCGAGATTTCGCTGAGCTGACTGAATGTGCGTCGACAAGTCATCGGACAACATTTGAGGAGTTGATCTAACCGAAGCGAAGAAGAAGTGATTTTTGAACGTACTACAGATTAGCCTTGCTCAGTCAGTGGCGAATCCACTGCTAATTTTTTTGAATCTGTCAACATAATCAGCTGAGCTATTGTTGGATTATTACGAATCTCAAGAAAACGAAACTTCCTCCTTTCACTTCTTACGTTCCATTATTTTTTATTTATTTTTTTACAAAAACTTTCTATTCGGAAATTTTCGTGAGAAGAATACAATGGTATCTCGTCTCGACTCATTAAATTCTTGGCTGTCGTCACTGTCGCTGAAAATTGGCCATCGACGGAGAACTCGGAAATCTAGTCGAAATGCGGTGCCCCGAAGTAGTAGCACTATGGCAACTAATGACGCATCTGGTTTTTGCAGGAGTACAACTTTCCCAACACTTGGTAAACCTTACTTTCAAAAAAAAAATCATTGCCATGAAAACATTAGCTGGACGATTTTATAGATATTTTTTTGTTTGTGTTGAAAACCTGTATTTTTTCGTATAAAAAGATTCACGAATCTTGCGAGTATAGCAAGCAGTATATAGTAGTTGCAATAGTTGGATTAAGTGGAACTCTCTTGCTTTTTCGTGTGCACTAAAAGTTTTATGCAGTCTGAATAATTCATTTGACTTAATTTGTGGGCTCAGCTCCCGTTGCTGAACATCCACGCATAGGATCTGATGGAGAATCGGAAGAAGCTTCAGCTGCCTCGGACGACCTCACCTCTCCAGCCCGTGTCCGTCCTGATGTTTCGTACGGAGTAACTCTACGTCCAAAAAATTCCCGACGACATTCAGAGGTATGGCTACTTCTCTCCCCATGAAAATTTCAAATGATTCCCTTGCCTGTTGGAGGAAGCACTCACTCAGTGATTAATCCTATAATATTTCCCCACGATAAATTTTAACTTAAAAAAGTTTAATAAGAAATAATATGGTTCCGGATAAATAGGTTGACTTATCGCAGGACATTAGCAAAAGACTCTCGCTACCCGCTGATCTGCACATACCCGAATCGTTTTTAGCCAAGCAAGCAGCTTCATTTGCAGTCGTGGAGGCACCCCTGACAAGAGCGTCGAGGAGACAGAGTCTTTCGGAAATAGGCTTTGGTAGAAGTGAAACTTACGTGAAGCTAGATAAATTGGGAGAGGTACGTTCTTCGTCGTTTTCTTCTTCCCCTCCTGTCTGCCTAAATTATTCCATTACTTTTGCATATTTCATGCTTCATTTGGCAGTTTAAAAGCATTTGAGCCTCCGAGCTCTTTTCTGCAGGAGGGAAACGGAAGTAATTTGTGGGAACATTTTTTCGAACTTGATGTTATATACACGCCTTTCCCCTCTCTCCTTCAGGAGGAAAAAAACGAAGCTGTTAGAGATGGCAGCTTTGCTCTCTTGTCTTGTTTAGTCATCAGGAAGGGAATGCTAATTGCTTTCCTATATATATTTTTTCCTACTGTAATACAAACATGTTTTCACCTCTTCTAGCGACAAATTATGTTGCTTCATGATATTAATGATGCAGCGATAATACATACTTTTGAGGAGAAAATGTCGTCCTCGAAAGTTCTGTCCCATGTACTTATTTCATCTTAATTACTCTTCTGTTTTCAGTTACACTCCATGATATAGTTCACACCGAGAAGTCGCTGACACTCGTCTTTGAGTACTTAGATCGTGATCTTAAGCAGTACATGGATAGTTGTGGCGGAGTACTGAGCATCAATAATGTTAAGGTAAATAGGCAAACTTGTGTCGCTTTATGCTCACCCTGCGCACCTCTCTCCCTCTGCACTCTCAGTCACGAAACCGTATTTATTTCGGGAGAAGAAGTAGAAGTGGTGTGGTAGTCATGATGGGATTCTATAAAAAGCGCCTCAAGGACTTTTCTCTGATTTTCCCGGAAAATCGTGAGAGAGTAAGGGAGAGGGAGACAGACAGAGACGGGGAGCGAAGAGTTGATTGCGTAAAAGTTTGGTACTTTCAATGCGATTTTCTTTTTTTCTTTCCCTGCAGCTTTTCCTCTTTCAATTACTGAGAGGACTTGCGTACTGCCATAAACGTCGTATTTTACACAGAGATTTAAAGCCACAAAACCTCCTAATCAATGACCGTGGCGAGTTGAAGGTAAAAGTCCTCTATTACTTGTTTGTATCTTCTCATCTTCCACATTTCCAATGAGAGTCTTTCACCCCCCGGTGATTAAAATGAGGATGATGACGACAACGAGTGATGATGATGATGATTCTATTATATCTTCTTTCATCCATTTAATGAGCTGCATGATCATGTATCGCGGGGGACGTTTGTTGATGATGCAAAACTCATTATCAAGACTTTACGGTTGGCTTAGCTCGTGTCATATTTTTTATCCCTGTTTTTCACTATCTCTTCCTTCCAGCTTGCTGATTTCGGTCTCGCTCGTGCCAAATCCGTTCCTACGAAGACTTATTCAAATGAAGTTGTCACCTTGTGGTACAGACCACCCGATGTGCTCCTTGGGTCTACTGAGTATTCTACTCCTATTGACATGTGGTAAGTACTTGCTTTCCCTCACCCTATCATAAAATTGATTTTAACCTTTAGCATTTTTCCTCATCATGGAAACTTTTCCATTCCTTTAATACATCTTAACTCATTTGGTTGCTTTCAAACTCGTCGTCAGCTTCCAAATTTCCCTCTGTATGACGCAAACTTTATCCAAAATTAATAATTTTGCTGCACATGGAATATGCTATTTGATCACGCTGTGAATTTTAATGAGTTTCTCAAAAGTTGCTTGGAGGTTTCACCCCGAATAAATGAATCTGTCTGTTTTTGCAGGGGCGTTGGATGTATTTTCTGTGAAATGGCCAGTGGCCGTCCATTATTCCCAGGCTCAACAGTTGAGGATCAACTTAGACTTATATTCCGAACGCTTGGTATTCCCACGGATGAGACGTGGCCAAATATTTCCTCGAACGAGGAGTTCTTAACCTATAAGTTTGACCAAAGGGCACCCGAGCCTTTAGTGACGCGGGCCCCAAGATTGGATAGTGAAGGAATCGATTTGCTTGCCAAATTTTTAAAGGTAAAAGGCATAAAATATTTCCATCAATCAATCGCAAAAAAATAATAACAGTAAAAAATAGCGTGTAGACCTGTCCAAGTTTTACCTAAAAGCTCTTTTATTACAATATGCACTTTTATGACATGCCCACTCTTCTTTTTTCTAGTATGATGCCAGGAGTAGACTCTCAGCTCAAGAGGCAATGCAACACTCATATTTAAGGAAGTATTGGACAGCGGCAATGCGACTGCCGGACAGTACGTGAACACCTTAATTCTTTTCTCCTTTTTGCGTCACAAATCAAACAGAAGGAAAATATAATAAAAACGGATGTGTATCATTATCATTTTTCTTCTGCTAGAGCCCCTATAACTAATTTGCTCTAATGGTCTAACATTCATATATAAAAATTCTTTTAATATTTTTTTACAGCCGCTAGTATCTTCACAATCTCTTGGATTCAGCTTTCGAAAGACCCCGGTTCTAGGACAGGTGCAACCAACGCTAAAGGTCAAGAAAGTCATGGATCCGATAAAAGACATAGTGTGATTCTCTAAACTGGAGCGAAGGACGAAAATCGATACATATGTAATGTGGAGCATTCGCATACATATATATCGACTCATATACATATTCTGTGCAGAACTCATCGAAGAAAAGGATAGCGATACGTTCGCTTAAAAGGAAACATTTTAATACTTATGTATGTGCGAGTCAATCCCATCATTGACGATGTCATTTCGTCAACAAAACATAACATACATACACACATTCATTCGGGATTCAACAATTAACTTTATAAGTCAGGCGGATGTCGGTTGCAAAATAAAATTGTTCTTGTCATATCTCCTTAAATCATTTAGTTTTTTTAGGGTGGAACACATTCAACATCATGTTTATAATTTTAATATTCAACGTCATAAATATTTACTGGCGTGGCGATGATGATACAATACTATTACGATTATTATTATTACTTATGTAATACCTTTTTTATTTGCGATAGATGCATTCCTGGTTGGGGTTTCCCCAAAAGGCAGGAGTGTAATTGGTATATGAAGAGTTCCACCATCATTGATTTAAAAGAAGGCAACTTTCTTTAGTGTAGACATACTTTCACGAAGTCATTTTATATTATATACAACAAATCATAGGTTAGAACCACGTATTTACTTACTTGAATTCATCTTTTTGTACTGTGTAGACGTGTAAAGATTATATATTCACTGGAAACTCTAGAAGTTTTTTAAAGATAAAAACACTGAGTCTTGCGATTGTGATGCTACACTAAAATTATTACAAAACCGTAATAAAGAATCCGTAGCCCGAACAGGTTAATAGACTGCTCCAATTAATTAATTTTTTTAAAGAGGGATAACTTTTCTCATAATATTATTTTCTACGTGGAGGATAGTGGATAAGGATCTAGGCTAGATCAACTAGACGAGAGAGAAACAGTCCGAGTCCGTTTTTAGCAAGCTAGCAAGCAACGGTTTAGAACGAACTTTTTAATTTCATGTTATTAACTAATTATCATTTCGTTTTTATCCAGAGATTAATATAGAACCCACACCGAAATAAGCTGGGCAGTTCTGGAAAGTACTACATACATACATAATACACATATATCGTTTTCACCTACAGAACTGGTGGATCTTCGTTTTTTATAAACAACTCGTAAATTCGTGTTAAAAGTGTGTATAAAATATGATAAAAATGTGACGTGTATACATATACTCGTATTCGTATTGAGATATAAATTTGTAACAATCATAATGGAAATGAAGATATCATCTCCCAAACAAAATGGTTTTTTCGTCTGTGTCTGTACATCTATTGTCACTCTCATCAAACAACGTCACTCTGCGTAGTGTTTCAGGGTGTACGACTTCTATTGTTATTGAATTGTGGTTGTCTCGTCACTAAATTTTAAGTATTAAGTATATTAGGCACTCACAATTGTTATGTGGTGAAACTGTATTAAAGCATTACGAATATTTACGGTGAAAATCTGGTGTCCTCTCATAAAGTCTTTAGAAGCAATCAATCTATAAGTAAAATCGTTATGTATTTGGAAAGATGGATTATATATAAGGAAAAACTTAAGTGCGCGTAAATATCGTATTGACTTTATCTCGGTTGGAACTCCCTTTACACTGTAGACTTTCCTTGTTTGTTTGTGGTGGGATGATCATTCTAACGGCGACCGTTCCAGTTGCCCAACGACAATTGTTTTCGTTACCTTGTAAACTCTTCCAGTCCGATTTGTAGCGTCCGAAAACCAACTTTAAAAACAGTATGAATGTGGAGATAAATCTTGCATGTACTTTTCCATAGTTTCCAAACAAAAAACTTACGAAAAGGCGTCAAGAATCTTATAATTTCAGCTCTGAAAATTTCTAGATGACGAAAGCAAAAATAAACTTTCACGTCTAACGAACTGCAATATTGCTGAGGTGAGGGGCGGATGGCTTCTCGTGACCGATCTTATCCCTTACAAAAACAGACTCTCATTTCTGCCGAAAATTTATTACGTGGTAGGGTGTTTCGTTATTCTTACAATGATCAGCCTCCTCTGGACAGGTGAACAAGGACCTCGACTTGTTATTTATTTTACTAGTCGACATGAACACCAATATTGATCGCCCTTTACGAAAATTGCTCAACTTCCATTTCCCCATTTGATGAAAAGATTAGTTACGTCAAATTAAAATCCCATTTTATTTCTCACCTTACAAAGAGTATGATCGACTTTGATCCTTTTCTGTCCATTTTCGATTGTCACTATTGGGGACTCGTCCTGAAAGTTCTTATTTTTTGATAATGAGAAAAACTGGAATAAAAAAAATGTGTGCTTTTTCCTGAGATTTAAAAAAAACGGATTTTTTGACAAGGTTAATAACTTTAACTGAAGTACACATGTACTCATAAGAACTCCTTCAAATTGAATATTGTCGATATGGAAACTGGAAAGAAACACTCATTTCTTCTTTGTAATCATTAGACGCGACGACGACTACTAATCGATCTAGGTTTAATTTTCAAACGGAATACTAGTAGCATTTTTAAGGAGGGACTAAGGGAAAGAGAAGAGGTCAAATCGAAAACGTGGGACATTTCTCGAAAGAGTTGACTGCAAAACGATGATATATGATTCGGAAAGGATACGATTTTCGTGTATTAAAATGCATAGCATTTATTACGAGGAACTAATATTACTTGGATGCCATACTAATTTTAAAGATGAAAGAAAACTGTTACGATTACACTTACAAGATACATATATTGTTACGTCATTAGGCTTAGGAACTTTTTTGAGTCGATTTTAACTAAATGAACGAAATAAACTTATTAAGCGTTCTCATTTTAAACGAATAAAACCGAAATAAAAAAATGTGTAATCGGATAAAAATCGTTTGGTTTATTTCTGCATAAAAGTAGTTACACTATGCATTGTTATTATGATTACTTAACTTATCTACTAACAAAAATCATAATTAAACTAAACAATCACCAGTTTGAATTGAAAAAATGCTCATCAATGATTTTTTTTTCTAAAATTATCGCGACAGCGATCAGAATTGGTCCGATTGTTTCATGAGAGCCATGATATGTAATTCTCGATCCCTTTTTACCCCTTCTGAAAAAATTAATCCCATCATGAGAAGATTAACGTAGTAAGTAGACTACCATCGTTATAAATTTTAAGTTTTAAGGGATCTTGAATTGTATATGAATGTCGGTATTTGCATTTCCACCACTTATAAGGTAGCTAAAATTAAATTAGTTTACACTATACAAAAATGTTTGTTTCATGTGGTTTGTTTTGGCGAGTCGTGATGGGTGTGTCAAGAATGATGGAGGGGTGCAGCACAAGATGCAGATGCGAAATAATTTTTGAACAAACCATGGTAGGAAAGCTTCATTAACAAGAATTGTGGGTGGGTGTGTGATTCGTAAAAAGTGCATAGAGAAAAGTGTCGAAGATTCTGGAGAAGCCTGTCATACAGCTTAAGGAAGCCATTCGGCGTCATTTTCCTCCACCTTGGCGTTCTTCAACAGCTCTTGCAAGTCTTTTGCTGGTGCAACTTTCTGATTTTGCTTGTCACCGAACGTCTCTACGATATCACCAGTTACATCTGCTGCTTTAGAAATTCCAGACCCAAGGACATCACCAGCTAAAAAAAATTAGTACAAGCATATCGTCAAGTCATGAAATGGGACAGTGGAAGGAAGAGCAAAAAAAAATTGTTATGGGACATTATTAATGTAATAGTGTGACTCATATAGTTAGATTCACACCTTTTTCCAGTCCAGATCCAACAGCTCCCCCAATCTCAGGGTCAAAATGAGAGAAAGCGAAAAGATTAGATATTTACCCAATAATGATTTTTGAAGTTGCTGAGATCACAAGCTGCACAGCAGCATAACGGCCTGATTGTTTGATAGGCAACTCACCTTCTTCACCACTCCAGCAACATTCTTTGCGGAGAAGGTCTTGTCATCAATTTTTACATTCAAACTTGTGTCCTCCTGATCTTTGCAGTTAGATTGATCCTATCATATCATAGCAGAAGATTTAATTGTGAGGAAAGAAAATTCGACTTAACTTGAAACTCATATAGGTTCTACATGCATGCAAGTCTACAAGATTATGTAATTCTGGCTTACGACAATGCTGAAATCGTCGGGATCAACACCTTCCTCTTCTAGTTTCTGGCGGATCTGAGAAAGCAAAGCCAAAGAATCATATAGTAATGCTGCGCATTTAAGTACTTTATATACTCGCCAAGGCATTCCTTTTACGGGGCATTATGAACTAGCGTATTTTTTGCTTCATAGCAGATTCAAGACCAAGTGAGCCTTTTTTGCATAAATTTTGCACCAGCGTAAAAGGAAATAATATCGTGACGTGACGCAAGCATATTTTTTTTGCTAATGGTGTATGACTAATAGCCATACCTTCATCATTTTTTATGCGATATTTCATAGGCTTCCTTACCTGATTGACAATGACCTTGTCCAAAGTTGGCTTGCGAGAAAGGATCGATGCAGACTTGGTATGCCCGAACAGTATCTTTTGACATGTGAAAATACCCGCATAGTTCTCGTAATCAGTCATGAACACGACAAAGTCCGCTTCCCCTGCAATATCTAGAGAAGGAAGTGAAGAACGGTATTACTGTGTGATTCTATTGTATTGCCACCTATCAGAACTAGGTTAATCGCATACGGCTACGGAAAATACATTGCACAAAGTACGACGACGACGGAAGCGAAATGAACTTTATAAAGTGCTCTCGCATATTTATGCATGAAAATGCTGAGTTAAAGGCGACTTAAGATGCACGTTGCAGAAACATTTTTTACAATGCAGACTATATGCAAAATCTACAATTTCTGTGTCAGAAAGACGTCGAATGATGATGCTCAATGAGGAGACTAGAGAAACGATTGCCAAAGTCAAGAAAGGGTTGGACACGTTTTTTTTGCTCTGTGTATGTGTGTGGTGGTGTATTACGACTGCATGAATGAGTCATTTCGTCAAACTGAACATTTCTTATTCGCCATGCAGTCTTCTCCTCAGTGTTTTGTCGAAGGAGTTTGTATTTCAGAGACGCTTTTGAAGAAGATAGGTGGATGATTCAACTTTCATACATGGTGATGCTCTTTCTTAATGGGGCAGTTCACATTCAAAAAAAAACCTTTCCCTTCACGTTTAGGCTGATGAACAATGAAGATGATGGTCTTGGTCATGGTGAGACAAAGAAATATAAACGAACTCAAGGAAGGATGCTGCCCTTAAAGTCGAGCTTCTCCTTTCTGACTGAGAGAAAATGTTTGAATGCATCATCTCATTACGTCCATCATTGTTCACAGCTTCGAAGGAGCAGCAGAGTTTTTTTCCCTTCTGATCAAACAAAAACGGATATGATGGAGGAAGGTGCTAGGAAGATAAGTAAAAATGTAAATAAGAGAGGAAAGCAAAAGGCAGTCAGGAGAGGAGATGCATTTTCATAACGGGACTTTTTTTGTGCAGGGCTTCGTCTTCACAATGAAACTAGGCTGACCCAGGAGAATAAATTCCTGACCTGCTACTGATTCAAAGATGTAGGAAGCAGCACAAACTTTTTTATCGCTCCCCTTTGAAATTTAAAGGGTACAAGGGTAAGCAGGAGAGATGAGAGGAGTGGAGCTCATGCTAATTCTCAAATGCGAGTCAACTGCATCAAATACATCTTCTCTGTGAGTGGATATATAATAGTTGTGTTGTGATCATTGAAACACGAGTAACTAAAAATGTCTCTGGGCATGACTCGGTCCAGGTCTTCCTCCAACCCAAGTTTGAAGTTTGTTTTTTCCTGTTCAAAGGACAGGAGAGCATTATATCCGATCCTTTGAGCCCAACTCAAAGCAGATATGTGACCGGAATAATAGTAATCAGGTGTGCTCGCTTTTATTTGGTCGGGATGGAATGTGCTTATTTCATGCACTATTACCCCTTTTGACTACACTACACAGAAGCCTGAAAAAAGGGACTCCTGCTCGTTATCAAAAGGGTTTACCTCTTTAATTCACAGACATAGATACTTAAGTACTCATTCTTGGAATATGACAGACTGCATTATGAAATGTACCTGTTATGAAATCACGAGAATTTTGATGCATTTACTTAGGTGTGCACTAAAAAATATGTAATGTGTGGTGCTCCTACTTGTTTTTTTTGCGTTTGAGAGGGTAAATAGTTATAAAATATAAAAGTAGAGATGACTTACTGAGGGGGAATTTAACACGCATTCTGGAAGCCTTGTCCGTGTCAGGAACTGTCAAAACTCCTGTGTACCTGCAACCACAAAATATACAATATGAGCATCAGGGAGTACATAATGAATGTGATTTACTTCACTGTTTGAACGCCCCACCGCCG
>JAHZNH010001554.1:0-11401 GCA_027744355.1 Tyrannoseira gladiata | reverse complement strand
TTTTAAGGCCTCAGGGACCAACTTTTGAAAACTGCTGAGGGATTTCAGCGCATTACATTCTTCAGAGAAATGCCCCGTTTTTTAAAACAAAATCTCCGTCATGTAAGAGCTGGTAATCGATATTTATGAATGTATTCATGTATGAAACACCGCCTTGGAATAAAGAAGGCTGCATAAAAAAGGTTGAAATAAGTACATGGTCTAGACATTCGGAGTCAAATATCTCGTGGAGCTTTCTCCAAATAAGCTAATACGTTGTGATTCTAAGAAACTAATTCATTTTTGGCGACACTCTTCACCAGCCACTGATAAAGGAATAGCTCTTGTCCTTCGCTTTTATATGAAAAATCCTCTCTATTACACTAATTTAATCACAATCAAAGCTTTCAACCGACTTTAGATTTGCTGAGTAAGTAGAATAAAGTATACACATTATCTACACAAGCGAAAGCTAGTCTGGTGACACCTGCACGTGCCTAGCGAATGAGAAAGAAGAATATCGTTGCATTGTTACAAGTTCGAAAATGATCCGCAGCAATGCAGCAGAAACTGCTCGGACGCCAAAGCTACATTCGAGTTGGTGAGCTCAGGTACAGTGTCGGCATCTACAAGTTATTCGAGGCGGTATAATCTGAAGCTGAGGACTCAGAATTTCATTGTTGCATTCTATCACTGATAGATGCAGCTTCAAGCATCTTCGATGAACAATGACCACTACGGACGCAACAGCAGCACAAAATGAAGAAGGTCGTCCTTTGTTCAAATACATGCGTCCAAAGAAATGCAATCCCAGGAAAGGACAGTACCAAAATGACAAAAAACTGGAGCTTTATTATTGGGTTTCGAGATTAAAATTTACAGCATCAGGCTTCATTGGTTAAAAATCAATCAATATCATTGGTTTTAGAAGTTCTTGCTCTGCAGAAATGCTTATTAAATTTATTGAAATACGCAAGTTTTGAACATTATCGAAATAATTATTTTCAAAATATTGAAGAAAGCGAGGATGGATTTCATCTGAGCATCCCTTTTTAAACACCCTAATTCGTAGTGATGAAGATGTGTTCATTAATTGTAGGTGGTGAATTATCCCTCAAAATGATCTCGAGGCAAGTTTTCCCTGAAGTTTTACTACTCCTTCCTAAAAGCCCATATTTGTTCCTGTAATTATGCGAAAAGCAATGTACAAATGAGTTTTGGCAAGCCCTCACATCTGATGAGCATAAGCTGATGGAAATATATATAAGCTTAAGCATAACTTAAGCCAAAATATTAATTATACGAGCACTAAAGGGAGATGCGACTAGGTGATTAGGTAGAAGTTTGTATTTATTTAGGCATCACAAAATAAGTCTCTATTTTAGGGAGGAGGAGGGCTACGATAAGATATAAAGATGTGAAAACGAAATGTTTCCTAATGCTACAAAAACGCTTTTTTTGCAATAGGAAGAACCAGGGGAGATTTATGAAAACAGGGTTCTGCAATCATCGTTATTACTATCGGGATCGCGATCGTTTTGTCACTTTGAACAGACGAGCTACAAGCACAAGTGAAATATTCTGCGAGCAGGGAAAATTCAGAACGAGCCTATAAAAGTCTATTTGAGAGGTGATACCCATATCCCCATAATCTAATCTATATACTAATCGCATAATAATAGTAATCGCCATCATCTCGCCAGCATGTAAAACCAGTTTTATGTCATTTAAATAAAAAAATAAGAGAAAATACAGAGTGATGCGAGTTTCTCCACGTAAAGGACATAAAAAAGTAGAAAAACTTGACCCGAATAAAATCGACAACTGTTCACCATTATATTACAGCCACACTGCCATTTTTTGGCAATAAAGGAAGGAATTCGAATGAATGAATTTGAATAAAAAGGAATCCATTGCAATCTGCTGCGACTCGTGTACAAAATGTGTAAATGCATTGCGGTGTAGTCCAACACAATGCAATTGAATTGAAGTAAAGTGAAGTGCACACACGGCTCGATCATGTATGAAGAAGCGATCCACCTCTGAAGTAATGTTTTGATCCTTTCATTACGTCTGTCGCGGTCGAGAAATATGCTTGAATTTTATTATCTCCTTTTTTATATTGCTCGATCTTGCTCGGTCGCATACAATTAGTGCACCTCTTTGGCGGCGTTTATTCGAAAAAGGAGAGAAAACTACAGCTCAGTCAAACATTGAAAAGTGAAAATGCACAAGTTAAAGAAACTCTTTTTTGAAGGTTAATTGCATTGACAAAAAAAGTCTGATGATTTGACAGCTGGACATGATTTGTAACATTGTAAAAATATATGAAAGATCTCCACACAACAATCACCTCGTGGCTTTTCTCATCATCCCCATTTATTTGGGGTGCAAGAAAAGTTCAAAATGATCTCATGGGGAAACTGCATAATTAAAACAAACGCTCATATTCACACAAACAACAAGCAGATCTACAATACACTCATTGGCTCAATTTTATTTTCAAAGAGAGCGCTCTCGCCAGCCATCATCGCGCTGAGAAGTAATCCAATCCAATGCACGTTTTTTAAGGAGGAGGAGGTGTCTTAAGACAAGTTGCTCACTTCAAGAACAAGTGGTAATAATTGGCTACTAATACGATTTCGAATCTTATCGTCGCAGAGGCGCAACAGGAAATTCATGCGGGTCTGTAACTGTAACAAAGTGCTAGTACTAGTAGTGCGAGCATCTTGTTCGAGGAGAACTTTCATTTTCATCGTTAACTCGACTCAAACTGTCATTACGCGATTTGCTTAAGTGGCCTCAGCGTAAAAAAATGATTGGTTCTAGTTGTTCAGCGATTTCTCATTAATTGCTAATGCAATGATTTTAACTCGAAGCGATAATCAATTGTTTCAATGAGTTCGCCTCCTGAATCATCATCATCATCCAATTTAATTCACAACATTGATTTCTGCATGGCAATTTCTCTGCTTCGATTTTTTATGGTTTTTAATGAGTGGTTATTGGGCTGAGCTGAGCTGAATGCACTTACAAAACCACGACACGACTTCAGGCATACGGAAGCGTCATTCCCTCAAGATAAAAGCTAAAGCTCATCCGATCTCTCAGTGAGGGTGATAAAAACTTATTTTTTTAATTACATTATTACGCTATTCAACCAGTAGCAACTGTGAACAATAGAAACTCAACGAGAATAACTTCACACTGCAGTGAGTACTTAACCGCTGAAATGGCTTGATTCATCCATTCATTCAAAATCCGTTCGTGCGCTCAACAAGGAACTTTTTAGTGGCTGCACGAAAGTGCATTACCTGTTACGAAAGAGGAATAATTAGTGTTTGTATTAATTGTCACACTACTTCTGCTGCTTTCACGCAAATGCTTTGTACTTGTGCACCTTCGTTACGTGTGCATTATCATTTTTTAAAAATTGCATTGGATAGAGTCCCACCCACCACCACCACCACCAGGGACTTTTTGTTTTTGCATGATCATGTCCCCAACAACGAGGTAATTAAGTAGTTGGAGTTAATTGTGTCGACATTTGGTAGCTTGTTTGTCTTATCGATTTTAATTTAATTAGTTGACGTCACCGAAACTTTAAACAACTCATTTTTGAATTTTAGCAGCTAAATAATTGCCATGCGCTGGAAATGGGACTGAATATTTATCTCTGTCAATGATATTTCAGGCACTACCGTAATTTAATTAGAGTCCCTAGAATAGTGCTAATTACAAAACAATCAATCACATGAAATCAATATTACTTAAAGATAAGACTAAACCGATTCAACCGCAAAATCCACTCGGACGTGTAATTTATACAGATTAGTTGATTACGGAAGAGAAAAATGAATGGATGCTGTATTAGCATAATAACTGTAGTATTACTAATTTATTTAATTGGAGAATATAACGACATACGACTGATAAAAAATGCATGGATAAGTAGAGTTTGCATGCGAGGTACCTCACCATAGAGCCACATAGCAAGGGACAATAGGAGGACGCCCCCGCCTAGAGCCTACTTGTGCTTCATCGATGCTATGAAATAGAAAGTGCGTGCAGAAAAGCAGGACGAATGCGAGCACTGGTAAGTAAATGACTGAATTGTTACTTGGTTCGACTAATATTTCGATGGCAAATACTCGCAATCAATACGTGCATGTTGGATTGCCGAGCAAATACTTATTACCGCGTACGTAATGGAAATATTATGGTAAAATGGTAGTTAAACACGCTTCAGTAGAGTTGGAGCGGACATCTTAAAAAGCATGATCCACTACTAGTAAGGAAGTGTACTCTTATGAGCACCATGAAATGACATTCTCATCCTCAGCTTATAAGTCGGTGATTTAAATTCTGGTGGAGTGGCAGTAGAAAATTTGAAATTAATTTAAAATGCTGATATAATCCCAATAATTAAGTGAGAAGGTAATTCCTGCAGGTATTAATTACCACAAGCATTATTTCTTAATTAGCTTTTATTTTAAGCTACAAATAGATGTAAGGACTGACTTCATCACTGCCTCATCACTTGCCCATCAATTTACCATATTGGTCGGTCGCAGCTAATCTTAACAGTGGATGAATGATGCACGACTAAAGGTATCAGTTTCCCTTCTCGCTGGCATAAAGTGTGAATAATGTTTAACAATGAAACGCCTCGCGATTTTATGGTTTTGCTCAAAGTTGCAATTTTAGGACAGAAGAAGATTCACTCCTCACTTATTGATTTCACACATCCTCATTAGTATCTACGTAAGTAAGAAGTACACCACGGAGTAATGGAGGGATGGAACAGAACAATAGGGATGATGATCATCATCATCACCACCACCACCATCATTTGCATGCATCCTTCCTTATAAGCTCCATCCATAGGAATAATGAGAATTTACTTCACTTTTAGACAGTCCTAGCCAATTTAATTTGCTATGCAAATTAGAGGCTTGATCTCATTTCACTTTCACTACGTAGTTAACTCCACTAATCGCACAGTATACGGTTTTGTCGCGATCATGTGTTAAAATAAACGTCTGCACGTGACACTGTTCTGCTAGTTGAGTTTTCAAGATTGGCAAAATGAATTGAAATCTTCTTCAAGCCGATAACAAGTAGGAAGAACGAATAAATAAAGACAATCCATCTCCCTTCAGCTGATTTTGAAATGAAGGGGATGAGACTTTAAATTAGTTGACGACTCTCTGGCGATAACGTAAAAGGGGTAATTTACATGGATATCAGGATGGACTATCGAGGAAAATAAAAGTTTGCAAAGATTTATCCAAGCTTTGCTCAGTCATACATTTGTTCATATTATGGATTATTTTGTCGCATAATTTCCGTTCGCAATCCATTTGCAAAAACTGTGGAATTCATCGGTAGTCAGAAGAATCGATACTATATTACAGCGGAAACTCGAGAAGGGAAATTTTGCCTCTAAGAATAGGATTTTTTGTTGCACTGGATAGGGAAACTAAAATTCAGATTTAAGGTGGTGGTGGTGCATCCATTTTGTATCACCCAATGTAGGAACAACCCTCGTGCATTTATGTCCTGTGTACTTTTCTAATTTTCCTGTAAAACAATCTCCAATGAGAAATCCAACAATGAGTGAAGGTCGTAACCATAAAAAACAAAAAAGGCAACAAAGTCTCATCCAAATTTTTACATAGTTTGGGGATAATGATGTGAAGACGAGGTTTTGAACGTTCACGTACTACACGCTCTCATCATCCACATCACCATCATCATGATCACATTGGTTTCCTATAAGAGACTTTACACGCTTACAGAAATAAATTACCGTAAACTCCAAAGATTGGCGTTTACATTTTGCCCTGTAGGTCAAGTTGTTTCATGATATCATCACCATTTTCTCAAAGAAATCTCTTCTCATAAACATTAGATCGTAATGAGTTCGAGCCTTAAGAAGAATTCACGTCCGTCTCGCCTCCAATTTTCCGTCCAAACGCTGAAGGTCAATCTACCAAAATATTGATGTGCCACAAATCCTTGAGAGAGGAACATGAGGAGTATCTGCTCGCTCCCAACACAAACTCCTCACTTCCCAACCTGCGCCGACTAGCCCAAAGAAACAGAAAGTGTGATTGATCTGACACTAGACAAAAACTCATTTGTCACGGCGAAATTTCGTTTTTTTCTGTACGCATTTACCAGCGCACATTATTCAAATCAAGTTATGGAATGATGATGATGATGAAGGGATCTGATTATTGTACATGACTTGACGCTTCAGTAAATGGTCAAAACCATTATTTTTTGGAGAAAAGATTTGACATTAGAAGATACGCGGAAACATTGCCTCGTACACTTTTATCCCAAGGGAATTTGCATGTCCCGATGGGCATTTGGGCAGTTCTGCTGAAAAATTTTCCAAGGCCCAGAGTTACTCTCCAACCCTTCATTATTATTATTAATATCAAGAACGCCTTCGTTTTTTTTTCTTCTGTACGCATTTACCATCGCACATTATTCAAATCAAGTTATGGAATGATGATGATGATGATGATGATGAAGGGATCTGATTATTGTACATGACTTGACGCTTCAGTAAATGGTAAAAACCATTATTTTTTGGAGAAAAGATTTGACAGATACGCGGAAACATTGCCTCGTACACTTTTATCCCAAGGGAATTTGCATGTCCCGATGGGCATTTGGGCAGTTCTGCTGAAAAATTTTCCAAGGTCCAGAGTTACTCTCCAACCCTTCATTATTATTAATATCAAGAACGCCTGAAATTGTAGATTTTAGGCTCACCTATATCATTACAATGTCCTCCTAGTGACTGTACCTATGTACCCATATGAAGTTCCAAGTCCCACGTTTTTGTCTGTGAGGCGATGATACTTAATTTGGCATAATTTTTTTTAGAAATGCATTTTAGTAAACCTAGCGGTGGATTGTTGTTTTCAATTTAAGTAAAAGTGTAGGGCAATCCAAAATTAAATTTCAGAAAAGAAGTTTTCGGACTAAATCAGTTTGAACGTTCTTAATTCGAATTACCATGCCCAAAATTTTATGGGAGGTGATTGAAAGAGTGACAATGATTGTGTTGCGCGTGACGATTTTTCTCCATGCTATTTCTCTGCAACTTTTCCTGAATTTTTCTGAAAGATTTCTGATTGCGTTTACATTAAGCCTATTTTTCAATGGTTGAAAACCCTTAAAATTTAAATGTAATGTTGAGACAAAAAACCTACAAATACATAAGTACCACATGTACCTGATAGTCATCTTTTGAAGTTGTTATTCGCTAACATTTCTAATTGATTAGTGATTGTTGACTTTGAGATATGAGTGTCAGCGTTCGCTAGCCAAAACGACTTACACTTTTCCCACTCATCGTCAGTATGGCAACCGCCTTTCTATCTCGAAAACTACAGCCATATTAGTGAAATCTCATTTTTCTTTCATGTTAACGTTACAATGGTGCTGAGTGAGTCATCAAATTATCTAAATACGTTTGGACAATCCATCATAAAATGATGACAAGGAGTGACCTTCCCACAAGAATACTGTAAAATTCTTGATAATTAGAACAACTCCATTTGGAGAGATATCATCTCGTGGCCTAGCTCTTAAACCACTTAAATGAATAAAGAGTGACAATGAACCTTATTAGCCCACACAATGAGAGAAGTTCTTGCTTACTAATTGGACAAACTTCATAAGATGAGCTGAGTATATACGCACACAACAATTTATATACCGTTCATTTAAGCAAGTATTATTCCACCTGCTCCAGTTTAGCTGAAAGAGAATTGGGCTTCGTGGTTAAGCAGTTTACTTGGACAAGATAAAGATTAATAGTAAAATCATTAAAATGCCATCTTGAACATCTTCAATTCAACGTTTTTTAAATTCACAAACAAAATAGTTTCGAAGAAAATCTGTCCTCAGTGAGCATTCTGAAGAAAAATCAATCAATTTAGAATTCAATGAAAATTTTATTGATATGAAAATAATATAGGTAACCATAGGTTCTTAGTTAGGGATCGCATTGATCATCTAAATATTTGAAGCGTAGATTTGAATGTTGTAGAGTGCCCGGCTACATCTGAAGAAGAGTCCAGTCAGCCCTTCAAAATTAATATCAATTACCCAATTCGAGTGACCAAATCATTAATCAAAATCTGTATGACAATATACATATATGACTGCATAATAATCTGATGTGCTTCATTCTAAAACTTGCCCCAGTTAGTCTGTAAACATGTTTCCCAACGTTTGAATTCAGGACTTCGGGTTCCGTCCCGCACTTTATAACTTTGTCAAGCAACACACACCATCGCTTAGGTACTTTTTTCCCCGAAGAAAACACACTCTAGAGGCCGAGGCTGGTCACCGAAATCTGGGCTCGATTCCAAGTCAGCTCCTTTCTCAAAATTCGTAATTGCACCGTAAGGGAGGATGTCGAAAGGATGGACTGGCTGACTTGGGCAAAAACGTGAATAGCATCATGAAATTTCCGCCCTAAACAAGTTGGAGGACTCGGGTCACAACATTTCTACTCAAAATTTTTCTTTTACTGCGCTTTGATGAAGAGGCCGATAGCGAAGTATAAAAATCAGCATTCAGCAGGTGAATGCTTAATTCTCAGCAGCAACACAACCTTCCGCAGATTAATAGTACTTATTTCTTCAAGAGTCGATGATGAACGATAGCCTATATGCATTCATGTTTCACAAGCTTTCAGAGAAAGATATCAAATCATGATTGTGATGGTGCACCACATCATCATGATGAATTTGATCCTTCTAGAGATGAACAAAAAAATAATTTTTACCCAAGAAGTGAAAGATCTACAAGCTTAAATCTTCGAGGAAAAAATGTCAGTCCGAAGAATACCACCTTAAATACAGTGTTGTGTGGTATGGTATGGTGTGCACTGTAATGCATGCGCTGTCTTCACATCTCCTCTGAAATGTTCATTTTTCAGCTGTTATGTTATGTCCCACTATTCCAATAACA
The DNA here is from genome assembly GCA_027744355.1 of Tyrannoseira gladiata. Taxonomy (NCBI): domain Eukaryota; kingdom Metazoa; phylum Arthropoda; class Collembola; order Entomobryomorpha; family Entomobryidae; genus Tyrannoseira; species Tyrannoseira gladiata. The sequence goes on along the minus strand of JAHZNH010001554.1, from coordinate 2,419 downwards.
TACATTCGAAAAAATGTTCTCGCTGCAATTGCTTCGGACGGACGAGCCAGACAAACTTGAAGAGGAAGGAGGATTGAAAAACAATGTGAGCGAGGGAATAACAACATTTTCTGCTACTTTATATGCCTAATTTAAGTACGACTTTTTCGGCACTTCGAATATGCATGATGATGATGATGTTGTTGGCTGGCTGGTTCCTTCAGCAACTAGCGATCACTCCTTGGTGATGCATTAGATATATAATTCTCCCTGCTCCTCTTCTTCCTTATCTTTGAAGGAGGCAAGCACGAGTTCTTCATCGCTCCCAGTTTTTGCTGCCGGCCAAGCAACTTTTTTTTTTGCAATGTCGATGTCGACGACGACAACTACAGCGACCATCAAGTAAGCAAGAGATCGTCGTTCAGATTGCTGGGTTATACCTACCCAATTTTTTAAAACTCATGTAAGCACTGTATTTTGCCAAGTCAGGGTAAATATTCAAGGAAATAATATTGCTCACAAAAAAGTTAAACAACAACAACAATACATTACAATTAGGATCTGAATGATTTTTTCCTCCTAAATTGTCTTTTTATTTCTCTTGCCAAGAATTTTGAGGCTACTGACAATGAACATCAATTTGCTTTCCTTTTAGTTTCAGTGTTTTTGCTCGATCTAGACTTCTTCTGCGGAATAAAAAAATATATACTTGTATAGCTCCCTTTCTTTCTTTCGCCAGACGTTCCATTTTTTGTGGAGGTGACTACCCTCTGCCCATTTTTTCCCGGGCAGAATGTTTGAAAAAAAATAGCTATTTGGCTGATATGATCCTCCAGGAGGAAATCCATTTTCGGATTAAGTACTTAATTACTACTTTCTTGCATGAATAAACCGGTACGCTACTTTCGATTTTACTTACTTCCCATCTGTTCTATTGCGCTGGATAAAAAAGAATCGAGAGTTGGTGGGCTGCTGCTTGCCGGAGGGAAGCAAGAATGAATAGAAAGTGGCAAAGCTTAACTCAGTCAGTCCAACAGACTTACACACGTGTTCTTTTTCAAGTGAGAGCAGTTGTTCGCCCATCCATCGGTTTGGGTTTGCGTTTTGTTGCGTGAATGGTGAAATAGCTGGTGCAACTGGCCTCCTCTTCAAAAACGTTGTCATGTGATGTGCGATGCAACAGCAGCAGCTTACATGTACACTGACTCGTTTCCCATCTCATCTCCCTAGGACAACTACAACAATAGGAGAAAGTTGATTTTTCTCCCCTTTACACAAACGCTGGTAACGATGTGCTAATGGACTGTTGACCCAAAATCCTATAGATGATCGTTCATTTCTAATTTTTTTCCCAATCAACATCCCCACTATCGCTATTATGTGACGAGACAAGAAGAAAATTTTTATCACCTCTACCAAATTATCTGAGAGTATTCATCGAGCCAAGTCATTCTCTTCCTCTCTTTAAAAATACTTTTTCCAATCGATGAAATCGATGTTGATATTCGCTTCTTCCTACAGACTCTTCATAAAAGTTGAGACAATGCAATTGCATGCATAACTTAGAAAGCAGAGCACTTGCCTTATCGATCATTCATTTTTTTCGTTGAGAACAAAGCCCCGCTTCTGCTACTGATACGTGGCGGCCGGCCCATGCAATAATTTTATGAAGTGGCTTTTGGTAAGAAAAAAAATATCGATATATTTTTTTACACATCCTGTCATAGGCTGCTCTGCGACTGCGAAAATGCAAGTTGATCACGACTTCTTCATTCTACACACACTCTTTTAAAAATATTCTGCAATTTTCACCGAAGACAAAAACCCAAACAATGAGTGGTCATTTTCTAAAAAAAATCAATCAGAATCGAAAAATGATAAAACTCGATCATTATCCTTTGATTATGAAGACTTGCATTAGGGCTTTTTTCTATGTCAAAAATTTGATTGACACAGATTCAAATAAAGTGGCATTTACATATTCAATTTCTCTTACCTGTTTACCCTTTCTTTTTTATTGGACTTTTATTCGTGTAAAGTACTCACAGTCTATAATGCTCCGCGAGGTGGGATTTTTCCTTGTGAGCCAATGCAATCCAACCATAGATTTTTTTACTGAATGGATGGTTGGATTGGATGGATCTCTGGTATAAACATCAGAAAGAAAACAAAAAAGTGCACAGATGTGGCATGACTATTTTCACGACTGAAAAACAATTGGTTCGTGCCATATAGAAAGCATAATTTTTTTATATCAAATCTAAATCATTTTACCCACATAAATTATTATGGTAAAGTGAGCATAAATTCCCCGCATCGCCTCAATTATAGAAGGGAAAATGCAGAATATTTTTAAAAGAGTGTGTGTAGAATGAAGAAGTCGTGATCAACTTGCATTTTCGCAGTCGCAGAGCAGCCTATGACAGGATGTGTAAAAAAA
>JAHZNH010001553.1:0-12342 GCA_027744355.1 Tyrannoseira gladiata | reverse complement strand
CGTTTGATTTAAAACAAATACGGTTCTGAGACCACAGATTGATCCACTTTGAACGATGGATTCGCAATTATTTGAAAAATTTAACACGGAAATTGCTGAAAATATTCGCGATTTTCATGATCCCCCCACGACCATTTGATCATGGCATTGTTGAACGTTGATCCAAAGGATGGTTGATCCAAGAATCACTATTCCTATCGTGGCGTCGTGTCCAAAAAATATTTAAGCTGCTGGTCCTCAGGATGCAAAGTCAGGATCGAAATGCATTCTAATGAAAATTACCAGCTGGACTAAGCTTTCTGAAACGGTTAGATTTTCCCGAAATCGTTGGCCATCAAGATCTCTCAGCCCTTTAACATGTGTCACCTGGAAGTGTCTTCATCAACAAGCAAAAAGAAACGTTCGACCACTTTTCGAATCTTCGAGATCCAGCGAAGCCTTATTTGCACTCGGGGTTTTTAAGTCAAGTCAAGTTTGAAGATTTTAAAAAGCCGATGGTATTATTTTGCATCACCACCTGCACTTTTGCATACAAAATTTTTAATCCAGGTTGCACGAACGAACATCAGCATCGAATTCTCCTGGTGAGGAGCATTATTACTTGCAGCTTGAATAGTTGATATTCCCGTGTCTTTTGAAAATGTTGCCTGACCACTTTCCTGCGGACCTGCTCTCCCCCAATCCCAAAATCATATTAGACTTGGGATGAAGATGAAACCACAAGAATAACCACGAAATGTCAGCTTTCTAGACAAGCCTAACCGATTCTTCTCCCGCATTATTGGCTTCAGTCTCACAATCAGTGCGTACTTTTAAAAAGTTGAGTGAGACGATCGAGTACGGAGAGAAACACGATAAAAACTTGATGAAGCCTCACTTCACCTTCACCGATGACGATGAAGAAGGAGCGAACGTAATAAATGTAATCCTAGTCAACCAGAAAGACTCGGATATTATTTTTTCATTGTGCAAAAAAAAACCGGCACAGTTTTTTTATGCAGGTTGTTCCAATATTCCTCCCGGCAATGAGAATCGAATCCCGAGTCAGGTTTCAGCTTCAGCTTGGATTTTTTTTCCTAGAAAAAACTGGACTCTTCTTCTTTTCGACTTTGGGTAGGTAGTTAGGTAGTAGGTAACTGGGTAATTTCAGACGTGAGCATGATACAAGGATGGTCCAGAAGCATGAGCATCCTATTCATCATCTTGAAGAAGAGGAAGATGCTCCCTCTTCCCATTTGCGTTTTTTCCCTTGCCAAAAATCAAGTCTAGTGGAAATGTTTGCAGAAATCATGAGCCAAGAAGCCAACACGAAGACCAAACCAATGGGTCCAGTCCAGTCCAGTCTAGATGGTTGGGCTGATGTGAGTTAGTAGCAGGATCATCATAATTTTTTTAGATGAGGAGGGTACCAGAGCTTACAATTCACTTGTTTCAGAGAGTTTTTTTTTAAGTGGGGGGATTTTTTCATTTCATACCGGTATTTGCGCATGCACTTCTGAGCCAAGCCACTGGGGTTTGTGCTAGATGAAGGAGGGGGATATTTAAACACGGATGATGAAAAAGGTACATATTCTTAAGTAATGAGTTTTTTTTTCTTTCCCGAGAGCAAAGCCAACTTCAGTAGGATGCTTCAAGTACCATTATAACATTGTTGAGTAAGTCTGTAGTTATCCCCCGAATGAGGATGAAGCTTGGGAGGACCAGCGAAGCTTTCGAGTGGTTACATCACATCACATCACAATAATCATCTCAGGAGATTTTTTGCAGCATGAACATGAGCACCACATGAATCATTTATGGCTTAGATTTTAAGCTCTAGTCCTTTTAACCGAGCTCGATTGGATTGCTTGCAATGAAATGATATCCAGTGGGCACTACCACCTCAACTGCAGGAACTTTAAAGCCTGGAGTGAGTAAGCGGAATGGAGGGAGATAGATCAGGTTTTTTTCACCATAAAGTTGGCAAATTTTTTTGCGAAAAAAGTACGAAAATCCCTCGCTCAAGATCTTAAAAAACCTGGCGTGATGGGAGAGTCCATCATTCCATTGAGGTGGCCAATTTCGAAATGGAATTTCCCCCACTGAGAGTAGCAGGATCATGATGATGATCATCATCATCTTCATCATCGTCATCATCACAATATTTTTGAGCGGACGTCACTCAACATTTTATTATCTATTTAGGCTTCAAATGTTATCTAAATGGGGGGAATTTTATTCCCCCAACCCGTAATTCCATCCTTAAGGAAAGGAGACGGGATTGGGGTGGAAAGAGTCAAAGAGACTTTTTTCATCAACTCCAACTCCAAACTCCGAAGCCAAACCAAACCACAGGGGTAAGCATTGCAGCAGCTGGTGCGGATGGTGAACAAGCAACGATGAGTTCCAATTGAAAGTGATCGGATAGCGGATCGGATGGAATGGGATGCGATACAGTGCACAATAATGCAATGCGGGTCAAACAAGACCTAAAAAACTAGGACAGTAACGTGGACCCTCCCTCTAAGTAGCGGTAGCAAGATAAATAAATTGAAGAAAATCGCTTTTAAAAGCTTAACTTTCAGATCCCATTTTCCCGATAAAGCTTCTTCTTAAAGGGAATCCGTGTCCAGCCGAATTAAAATCATTGCATCCAATCCAATCCAATTTCAGCGGGGATTTTTTTTTCCTTTCATGTGGGAAAAGCTCCAGATGGACAGACACCGGACCCGACACTCGACTCGACTCCCCAATTGCATAAGAAATCAGCCCAGATTCCAGAAGAGAATCGACTTGGGGTTACATAGGCAATAATTTGTTTTGCATGCACCTGCTCCTGCTCTGCCCCACAACTTTATAGTGCTGCCCATAAAACACACTTGTGCACACAACACAAGACCAGTGCACTATATGCTCAATCAACTGAACTCAACTCAACGGCACTTTCTGCTCCAGTTTAGCATTCACGAGCAATTTCATCTTCACAGCGGATCCATTCACTTAAAAATAAAATGAGTTTGTTGATGTCCCTCCTCGTAAGTATTAGCTATTCAGCGTGTTTGTTTTTATTTTTCAAATGCATGAATCTGAATGTTATTCCTGTCCCTGTGGTGAATGCGAATGCACCATTCCTCCGACTCATCATCATCATCCCCATCATCATCCTCATAAACGACATGTTTCGAACGCACATCGTTCTCGGAGCGGAGCAGATCGAGAGGTCAGCGAAACGGATGGGAGTTGTGGTTGTCGAGCGCATCTGTACTTAACCGCAAATGGAAATGGATGGATGAATGCCTGCATCTCATACGTAATGGCCTAACTGCTCGCGATTTTATCGCATTTTTATGATAATCCCCAGCAATTTCAGTGTTCCTGCCGTGTTTCACAAAATGAATTAGATATTTAGCACCACATCCCACAAGTAAATACGGAGCGTCGGTAGATTATAATTACCTGCACACCACCACTTGTCTTTGTCACCCACAAACTGAACTGAACTGAACTGAAGTAAATAAATGCTTACTTACTTAACTTGGTGATAAAGCGTTTTTCCGGGTGTGCGTGAAGCCAGATGTAATTAAGACTTTTTAAAAAAAACTCATCGTGTCATATAGTTCGTATTGCACCTGCCTCACTCCTCCTGTTTTTTTTGGGGGGGGGGGGGCTGGGGGGGCATTATGCATTATGTCATCCCATCGAGCATACTCCAGAGTTTCCCAATCATGAACGATGCAACACATCATCAGTAAAATGCAATATTAACGTAACGTAACGTAACGTAAGGATTGCTATAATGATTGACGATTCGGGATCTTGATTGCCCTCCGTAAAAAAATCCTGTTTGATGATGATGATGTTTCAGAAGGAAAAAACACCGAGTTTTGTTCTGAGAACTCCAGAAAAAACTCGCTAATTAACATTAACATGTGAGGAGAGGAGTACAATAGCAGTCACATTTGAGGATGGGAATGGATGGGGGTAATTAAGTAAGTCGGCGTGATTGCACACGCAAGACAAATGTGATGTGTGACGTGTGTTCAGATTAGTTTAGTTCGGTGAGGGAGCTTCATTATTTTTCTCACTGAATGAATAATAGAATCCCATATGTTTTTCCAGGGGATTTATTAAAATTTTTGCGAAAAAAAACAACAACACCATGATTGAAAAGCAATATGAGGAGGCTTCAGAGTTTCGCATGACTTTCGAAGAATTACGGAATGAAATGAATAGTGCTTCCACCATTGTTCCACCTGGAGTACAATACAATACACCACACCACACCACCCCTCCACATTATGTTTGACGTAATCACGGGGAAAAAAAATTTCAGAAAATATATACTCTCAGGTTCGACTTCGACGAGAGGAATTGAATTGAGTCGTGAGATCATGATGATGATGATCATCATCACCACCATATTAATTTCCAGTTAGGATCTCGATCCTAAGTACTTATATTGCTGCACACTATAATTACGGGCAAAACAGTGATGTATTGTTACGTTATAAGTAAATATAATACTTCTACCGTTGGTATTGATGAAGGGGCGGATGAAATAACAGACGGTTGATGTTGATGTTGTTCATGTCATGTCTAATTCAAATCAGGGCATATGGATCCATGATCACCGGATCATAAGAAAAAATGATCATGAGATGGATGAGACTTATTGGAAAAAAATAATTTGCTTATTTTGCAACGGGGCGGAATAGCATCCCCAATTTTTTCCTACTACGGGAGACGTGTCAAGTCGAGGCACGGAAAAAAACTGGAGTGAACCCTCAGCTCTACTCGATGGGGAGGGAAGTGACGAAAATAAAGCTCGGTTCATGGAATCTGATGGGCGTTGCACAAACGCGATGTAATTTCCAGATATTAGAATTTAATTGTCTCGTGAAATCACGAAGTCACACTCGATCTATATGAGCGGAGATAATTAAGTACTTATTTTTAGGAGGGGGCTCATAAATTCGTTATATTCCAGGCGGAATTAATGACTACACATTTAAGTAAGTGACTTCGTCAGAGTGTTTATCGAATCTGAGCTGAATCTGAAACTCTGAACTGGAAAGATCGAGTGTTTTTTTGAGCTGGAGGTCATTCCATCCATCTGGAATGTATTGAGTCAGCACTATCACCAATAATTTATTGCTATTCTCATGCAGCCTCAATTCTGCTGAGCTGGGGGATATCATGCAGGGGCATAGTTCTTCTTGCAGAGGATGAGAGTAAGTCGAGTTTTATTCTATAAAACATATTCTCCAGCGCTGGTTGGTGCACCAAGAGTTCTAGCGATTTCCATTCTAGCGTCTGAAATCTGAAATCCTCCACTGAAATGCATAGCTTTTTGCAAGGGTTGCACTTTCATGTCAAGACAAGACAAGATCGTGACAAATAAATAAAGCAGTGAAATAAATAGTCCTGGATCCATTTCGGCTTCAATAGAATCCAAAAAATCTAAAATCCTTCACGGCAGTAAGTTCTATTTGATTTCCCTATTGTTCTCCTCAACAAAAAAAATGGATGGATGGATTGATGGAGGATTGAGACAACGCAACTACTAAAGTGTGAGCTGAGCAGAAGCGCCTAATTTTTTGCAGGTATTTAAAGATTGCACAGGTTTTTGTTATCCCCGTGTGCTCATGGCTCATGCTCCATATTTACGACGATGATCCTGGCAAAAAAGTGAAGATTCATCAGTTTCATCACATCACCATCGAACAAAGAACTGCTAAAATGGGGACTATATCACCCCTTTCGACAAAAAAAAATCATATTGAATTCAGCTGCATTTCTCATCATTAAGTACTTTGTTTAGTGCAAAGTGATAATCTACCCAGCGAAAAATCGACAAATGATCCCTCTTCGAATAAAACACAAATTCTTTTAAAGGGCCTGTTTTATCATGTCGACGTAAATAAAACTGCCAGAAGGAGGAGGATGATTGCATCACAGGTGGGAATTTTTAGCTCCAAGTTTGGTATTACATAAGCATACAGCTTGGGTGAGTTCGTTGCATTCATAAAACATGCTCATGTTCTGCCTGATTTGATCTCATCTGAACTGTTTCGGGTTACAAGTAAATAAATACATAAAGTATTTAATGATTGTTGCGAATGACGTTTCCCTTCTGATCAAAGTGAGGGCGAATCGAGTAAGATGAGGCATATGAAACAGACCTACTGGGGGATCAACATTAAAGCATCAACAGGAAAAAATATGGCGGATGACATGTGTGACCGAGACATTTCCTCTCCCAAATATTACGTAGTTTAGAATCAAAGGATCGGTAATTTCCAAAAAAATAATAACTCTGTTCATGGACCTACTTAATTGGATGGGATATAGTGAAGCCGGACTTTTTGCTCCATGAGAGCAAGCCAGTATTAGGGATACTTGTGGTATAATTATTATGGGGATGTCAAAGTTTTAATGATTCCTGCAATGGCTGACCGACCTAACGAAGCTAATAAACTCTTCCTTTCAGTTGCCCCCCCCCCCTAGTTCACTGAAAATGGATGTCAGACGACGTCAGCAACAATAATACCTTTCATCGTTAATGCAAAAACAATAACAATAGATACCCCTATTGTACTTTTTTTGAGGCGGATGACAATCCATTTCAAAGGTAAGTAAGTAACAAAGGAGTAAATAAGGTGCTTGAGGGAGTTAGTATTTTCCATATATGTATATGTATACTCCATTCGATTTCGGTAAGAGCACCCATTTGCGTCATCGTCATCATAGATCAATTTACCGCACTCCACATCACAGTTTCCCTCTTCCAGGCGCCATTGCCATTACGAGATCAGGCTGAGGTGTATTACGCAAAAAAAACTAATTGTAAGAAACTTGCTCAAAGTACTCACTCACTCGCGCTATAGAATTCCCCAAGTGCGCAAGTAAGTAAACAGAGGTAAAGATGGATGTGGATTGTAAGTTTGGCTGGATGTATTTAGGTTTGTAGTTGTTGGTCATGCAGGAAAAGAATCCACAATAGTTCTCATGCTTCATGCCCGTGAGTAAAAATGAATGCCTGAACGGTTCACTTCTATCCGAGGAAAACTGTTCACAAAGGTAAAGGTAGGTATTTAGTTCTGCCCGGTTGTTTTGACTTTGGAAGGCGACTAAAGTTTTGGTAAACGTGAAAACGTGATAAAAAATTCAAGAAATGCTGGACAAATACAAAACATACTCCCACTGGAAAAAAATTGTGAAACTACGTGGAACTGAAACGGGAAGCGAATGCAGCAAGAACGAAAACATTCCATAAATAATGATTCCATTACGTAATCGATGGCATTGGATATGGATAGTAGGCAATGCTTTTGTGAAGCCATTGTGGTCGTTTTTCAGTCAAGGCTCAATCAATGTATGTAAGTAATTAAGTATTTAAGTCCTCCCAGTTACTATTTACAAGTCTGCCCGAGTGAGTAAAATGAAATATATGGGATTGGTAATTAGCCCAAGGGAGAGGAACAATATTTGGCTGGAAACTTTCTTTAGGACTTGGAACTCGGAACGGAACTAATATCCGGGGGAATGATGATGAGTGCGACAATCTCATTGTAATAATTTGCATTAATGATAATACTTAATACTTTTGCATGAGACGACTAGTGGGTCACACTGTGCATTCATAAGTATATACTGTATTCTCGGAAATAGAGCACCCGCGCTCTATTAAATTTTTCGACCCGAACCCCCGCGGTCTGTTCCAGACCCGCGCTTTATTTCAGGCCCGCGTTCTATTCTTTCTCTCTGTGTACATGACTCTAAATTATCCGTTTCACGAATGTTTTCCCAGCATTTCAGTCAATTCAGCCCTGAAGTAGGTGTGCATATTTTAAGCACCAAAAGTAGTTCTGAAGGTTTCAGTGCTAATTTTAACACCAGCGTGGGTAAAAAAGCGGAGTCCTACTACAGACCCGCGTTCTATTTCAGGCCCCCGCTCTATTCAATTAACTGAGCTCTACCCCCCGCGCTCTATTCGAGGTCCGCGAACTATTTCCGAGAATACGGTAGTTGGGTTGCCATTTCTTCCCTTGCGGAATGTCATCTCATCATACCTCATCTCATATGCTAAAGCTCGTACCAAGGACGGAAGGAAGCCAAAGTACTCACGGGCAAACTTTTTCTTCTTCCAGTTCCAATCACAGGGGAAGTTCTCGGGCTGAAACAACCTTAGTGACTGGGAGAAGAAGGAAGAGAAATCCATTTAGTGTGATTCCCTAACAAGCACGTCTACTAGCAAGCTACTCGTACTAAATTTTATTGGGGAGTATTCATGAATTCCTTGGTACATTCACATTTTTACTCAGCGGCAGAGAAAAAAAATCCGGAGAAGAAGGAGAAGCACTAGTTCTCCTTCCCTTGGTTTTAATGGCGTCGCCCATAAAACGAAAGTTTCTCTCTTCCGCGTCACTGGACGACAGAAAGTTCTTTCGAGTGCACTCCACTCCCAACAGAATCGCCAATTTTCCACGCTCCTTTTATCATTTTACATGCATTGCACCATCCAGCCGCATGCACCAACTACAAACCTAACGGACCAGGACCAGGGACCGCAGGCACTAACATGAAATATGGGAATGGGACCGTGGAAATTATGACTGTGACTTGGACTCGGAACTCACTTCTCGTGCGACACTGCCTATCTAAGTGCTCTGGAAAATATGGGGGGTGAACCACTGAACCAGCTCCTGAAGTGGGTCCTGAATTTTTATCTTGAAGTCCCATTCGCAATTCCATTCATTCACATTTCACCACGTCAGCATGCTCATAATCGTCATCATCTTCCCAAAAAACTGAAGAACGAGCACGGAGCAGAGCACGAACGCGTCTAATAATCCATATTGGATCGAGGTGCAGCAAGCGCCATTGATCAATTTTCACCTATTTAGTCTGATCTCCCTTTAATTTCTCGCTCCGTGCCTGACTCACTGACTCGTCAGTTCCAGCAGTAAAAAGTTTTTTCCCCCATTCCCCGCATTTTTCCCCTCCGCTGACGGAAAAGGGATAATGAGGTTCTCATTCAGGCTCTCCCTTCATCCTTTCCCTCTTGGATAGCTCCAATCTTCTTGTAAGGTGGGGCAGAAAGTAGCACTAAAAAAATTGGGGGTGATGGTGATGATGATGAGTAGGTGGGTGTAGCGCCAGTTACTAATCCTAATTACAAAACTGGATGCATAGGAGACTGGACGGGTCCACATTCCGCCATTCCACATCCAATCTATTCCAATAGAGACCTCATACAAAAACCTGGGTAGTCCTTACAGGCCCGAGTGTGATAAAACACTTCCTTCGTTCCCAATTTTGTGAGGCATTCTTCTTATTTTCTCGTTTAGTGCGCGCTCCACAAAAAGCCAGTGAAGAGGGGAACTTTTCAAAGACTAATTCCGGGGCTTAACGATGAAGAAAATAGTCCTTATCCGAACTTTCTCCTGCTCACTAAATTATTTATGTAATATATTTTTCTCTGTGAGGAAGTCGAGTACCACGAGAGTCCGAGAAAAAGCGCAGAGGAAAAAAAAACAAGTTGGGAAGGGTTGGGTTGGCGTTGGCACTCACTAAAAAATGTAACTTGGTTTGGTTGACTGGCCGTGGTATTGTAAGAGCCTGAGTGAATGAAGCTCATTCTCCTTTCCCTGAGATTTTTATAAGAATAAGGGGAACCTGAGAAGCGAAAAACTTTGTGCTCATTCTTATTAAAAACGCTACAAAAAAAAGAGCCCGAGCCAGCTAGTCCAGTTCTTTTCACAGTCCACTTGGATAACAAGCACTACAGGAAAGGGAGAGAGCGGAGATGGAGTTTCTTATTGGGAGCTGAAGTAAGCGAAGGCTGGAGAAGGAACTAGGACTTCGTCTTTAAAAAAGTTCGGGATATCTTGTTATAAAAAAGGGCAGAACAGGGAAAGTTTTTCCCCGGAGTTTCGTGTAGTACTTTGTTCATTGTTCAAAATCAAATAGAAAATATTAGGGAGAGGATCGAGGGAAAAGTTTTTTTTTCTGGTTGGGGTTTTCGCGGTGGGAGCAGGGAGGCATTCATGATTCATAACATGGTTGGTTATCTCATATCATGATATCATGAGGATAAGGTCGTGTGAAGGTTGCCTCCCTCCCAGGTTTTTTCTGCGGACGGGGAGGGGGACGGGCTCACTCTCAATTTGAATTTTGAGAACGAGGGAGTTGAAGCCAAAGCCTAGGCCAACTTCCAGAGTTGCTTGTTAGTGGAGTGAATTGAAATGAAATGTGGGGGAGAAGAAGGTATAAAACGTGCACTTTTCCCGTGATCTAAAAAAGATCTGCAATGGAGGAATAAATAGAGTGGGTGGGAGGGTGAGTGGCAATGGCGTAGCAATAAAATGTAGATGTATAGGTAGACAGACACCGCAGGAAAATAATGAGAGGATGGGTTAGGCTACAAGAACGACTTGCGTTGCAACTCACTGACTCTGTGAGTCCCAGAAGGGAGGAGGCAACTTAACGGGCTACAGTATATTAAAAAGGGGAATCTCACTTTCCTTCCAGATCTTCTGATAAATGGCGAGAGGAAAGCTCAAACTTGGTTCTGGAGAGAAAGAATAACAAAGGGGAAGGCTGTAAAGGAAAATGTTGTTAATGGACTCGGACTCGGGCTTGTTAGGATTGCTTAAATGCTATGCAAATAAATAAGGAGGGAGTACAGCTCCGGAAAGGATTGAAGGGAGAGGAGGAGGAGGAGGAGAAATGGAATTAGAGATTGCCTCATTTCCCAAGAAGAACGGGAAGATGGAAGAAATGATCGAGAGCAGTTTTGAAGAACAGCAGATAGTACTAAGGCGAGACCGAGTGATATGTCAATGCATCTATCTATCTAAAGTTGATGGCGCTACTTTGTTATTACCGAAAGTTCAGAAGTTTCTAGTTTCGAGCGAGTGTGAGTAAATAGGCCACTGCTTAGAAAACTTTCCGAGGAAAGGAAAGATCTGCGGAGAAAACTGAAGAAAAGCTAGGCTCTTGGCAGTTAGCTGTAGCTGTAGTCTTGAGTTCGTGGAAAAGTGAAGCAGAGAACTATACAAAAAAATGGAGCTGATGTAAGTAAGTAGTTATGTGTGTGTGCAATGAGGGAAACATGACTTTTTCCCCCACTCCAGATCCAGACTGGAAAAAGTTTGACCTTTTAGGGACAAACTTGTTTGGGGAGGGAAGAGACTCTAAATGCGATACAATAAGATCATGACACGACTCATAAAGTGAGGAGTACTGATAGAGAACCACATTTCGAAGCTGGATATGTGGGGATGATGTTCAAGGGGGTTTCGAAATCGGCAGTGGTGGTGGCGAATTCCCTGAAAAAAAAGATGTATTTACGTTGATGGCGAGGATAGTGGGGATGTGAGTGGGATGAAAATGATGAGAGGAGACGGAGCCATGTTGAAAGCGGATCTCTAATCCGGGAGCTCGGGATATAGTTAGGTTCATCACGACGAAATTCGTTCGATTGTGTAAGGAAAAGAAAATCCAGTTACCTGCTGGGCTCTGGAGTAGTAGCAGGAGAACTAAATACCACGTATTTATAGTAAGAGAAGGCAGTAGGAATTTATATTGGGAAAGTTGATGAAATAGCGGAGTGATGGTGAGTATGTAATTTGTAAGATGGCTTCGCTCCATTCACTCCCAGTCAAATGCAGTGACGCCTGTCCTCGCCAGAAGTAGGGAGACTTGAGCTGTGATGTGGGCCTGCCTGCCCCCACATTTCCGTCACAGTACAGCAACAAAAGTTAATGAGGATACAGGGCACTAATACTAAATAATACCACCCCAGCAAGGATAGATCTTATGGACCAGAGATAGATAAAATAGAAGTTCCTACAAGATAAGCCACCATAATTCAATAGAGGATGGAACGAAAAAAAACTTATAGGGGAAAGTTTATTCCTCCTGATATCATTAAGTAGGATTTTTGATATGTGATCCCCGACCCCTATTCATACGATCACTCCAGACTCCAGCCATCCCATATCATTAGTAAAGTCCCGATGCTCTGCTCCCTTTACTGTGGGCGAACCTTGTGGGTTTTGGAGACTTAACTTAACAATCCAATCAATAGTGAACACAGGCGAGGAGCATGGAACCCTCTGAATTGAATTGAATGAGGCTAGGCGAAGGCTAAACCTCAGGTATTAACCGAGGAGCTCGGGGTTTTTGCTGGAGTCTCCTTCCCTCACCGAGCCACGCGCTTTCGCACGCAACCCACCACACCACCACCACCCGTAAGTCATGTCATGTCATGTAATGTCATGGCGTGGTATACATAGTTTATTTGCAGCGAGCAATAATTTAATCGTGGCTCTGGCTCTATCTCCTTAAACATCAGAA
>JAHZNH010001552.1:0-12263 GCA_027744355.1 Tyrannoseira gladiata | reverse complement strand
AATAAATTCAATGCCTGCTTTGGAACAATAGACCAAGACGTAGGGACGTAGGGAAAAGAATGATGAAGTCTCATAACTTCCCCGCTTGAACCATGTATCTCCTCCTTCTGGGAACCTCACAACACAGTACTCATATTCAGGCTGAAGGGAGGGAGGAAGGAAGGAATGGAAAATTACGTTAAAGAAATAAAAGGTCTAGAAGACAGATATCTAAAAATAAAGTATTATTGAAGGCTGAATAATAGGAATACATGTAGAATACATCATCCTTGGGAATAGCGTTCGCAATCGGAAGGAGTTGAGTGGAGAATGCTAATAATGGGGGAAAGAACTTATGGTACATCCATACAATATTGTTAACTTTCGCAAACTTTTCCCCCTCTTCCTGAGACTCGATGAGAATCTATCAAATTGAAAGTTAAATTCACAAGCCAAGCGGGTTATGAGGGAATCAGGAAGCCCGATCGTACCATTTGTTGCTCTCAATCGATTACATCTCACTTTCACCATAAAAACGAAGGCGCACACAGCAGAGCAACGTGATCTCTTCTACACGAAGTAGAGACAGGGATAGAGACACTAAGTATTATTTTTTTAGGGAAAGATGATATATACACCTTTGTTCCTTCTTCCTTCCCTACTAATGCGTCCGTTATGCTATTGCGTTCGTAAAATAAGTATTATGCTAAAGTCTATTCCCGAATGAACTTAGCAAAAACTTTAGATTGAGCTGTAATGGATTCACTTAAGCCAAGCTTAGACCTCGGGAAAGTAGGTACACGAAGCTTTAAAAACGATGAGAAAATTAAGTGTTTCCTCCAGTAAAATGCTAAAGTAAGCACTGTAATGTCGGGAAAGGAACTCGCTCTCTAATGATATTGATGACAGTCCTTTCAAATAATTCATGTTGTTCACGAGAAAGTGCATGCAGTCTAAAAGCCTTAGGGAGAATGGTAGTAAAAAAAGATTTGAGTTCTAAGCAGAGCAAGCATAAACCGGTCAAATGCCACTACTTCTACTTACTTAATGTCCTCTTTTCTCTTCCGAGAAGAAGAACATGGTCTTGTTGTGTTTATTTTCGGGTTACATTTGTGTTTAACGAAATCAAGATAAGAAGAGTTGCACGAAAAGAGTGCTTCGTCAACTCAACTTTCCAACAAAAAAAAACATCAACACAATTTATACTGGAAGAAAGAGATGCGAGTTCCTTTTCAAGCGAATGAAGAATCCACTGGGAATATTATTATTAGATGAATGAAGACGAGAAGCAAATAGGACTATGAGGAAAGTTTTTTTTATACATTTTTTTTCACCTCCTCAGTCTGTCTCCATTTAAAATTCCCCTTAGTCTTCTCGCAAGCAAGAAGTAAATAAGTTAATCATCACCACTGAATGCGTAATACCGAACGACCATCCACTCTTTTTGTCCACATCTCCTCCAACCATTCTCACTTATTAAACTCTTAAAGTTTTGAGAATGTAGAATGTATGGCGATGAGACTTACATATATATGGAACGATGAATAAATTATGGAGAAAGCCAAGTTCGGCTAACTAAAGTTAGGGAAAAGAAAAGTTCCGGAGTAGGAATAAAAGTTATCTCATGTTCAAAACAAAAACAGCAACAACACAAGGCATTTAGCATAAATACAGTAGTTTGTTCAGATCAACGCAGACAGGGTCTCCTTTGCATGAATCGGAGAAATAAAAAATGCTTTCTTAATTACAGCCTTCTTGTAAGTACTCAAGATCCCGAAAGAAAGTCGCCTCACGTCAGACACACATACACATAAATAAATACACTGGCTCATGGTGGTGTAATTAAGATAAAAAACAACTCGAGCCTGCTAACAACGCGACCTAAGTTTCTATTTATACACAAACAAGTTGAAACTCCTAGTTTTGAAAAACCTACTGCTTGCGCTTTAGTCAAGCCAGTAGCTATTTTCTTTAGATTTTGGGAGATGGGGACGAGGATGGCAGTTTCCAAGACTAAAGGTTACTACTTACTTCTTCTAGGGACTAGGACATTTAAGAGTCAAGATTCTATCATATATAGTCATGAACTATTAGTACAGTTTTCTTCGGGTACAATATAATGGAATGCGAGACGTGGAGGACCACATACATAACTATAACTACATTTCAGCATTGATCTATGCATGGATAACTACGAAACTTATTTTTGGGGACAAATGTGCCCCAGTTTGCCGCAGCGTCCGCATAACAGTTACTCAAAGCTCCTGCTCACTGCTCACGCTTCGAGGGAAGTAGATGAAAATCGTGGGAACTACAATGGGATAGCGGAGAGTATTAGGTAGTAAATTGGCAGTTTTTTTTCTTCGCTAGAGGAGGAGGAGGAAACGAGAAGGACAACAACGATATGACATGTCAGAATAAAATACTTTCTTTCCCTAGTACCAGCATCGATTTCATTCATAGCTTACTCCAGAAACGCAATAATATGATTGCAGCAGCACTACCGACCGGAACGGGGTTTACCTTCAAGCTGAAAAAACTCCTCCCCAATTTTTCAGACATCTATATCTACTCAAATATATCAAAAAAGTTTTTCCTCGAAAATGCGGACAGACTAAGGCAAAGCTTTATTTCCTTACAACAAAAATATTAGGATTATTTTTTGGCAGCAGATGTTCCAAAGAAAGTACAAGGGAGTAAGGAGACCCTTTTCCGAGGCAATCCCTGATAGGAGGTGCGGTCAGTAAAAAAAGTTTTCCCTCATCATTCGAGTTTCACATTTGAGCTTTTTGTTTGACCAGAGGCAACAGCAGCAGCTAGTTGAACATTAAAAGCCTTTGCGGTTGCAGTGTTTACACAACGTATGTATGTATGGCTGCTCCAAATCTTCGCTGAAATTTGTCTCTACTTCCAGCACCACCACACGATGCAATTTATCCTTTAACTTCCACGTCCGGAAAAGTTTCAATTGTCATTATTCAAAGGCTCATTCTCCCACCAACAACGTAACACTTTTGCCCAGAGCGACTTTTCAGAAAAATTAGCGAGGTTGGATGATGAAGCACGTCCAGCTATCACACGTTCACAATATGCTTTCATTGGCCACTAAAGATGTCTGCTACATACATATATGTTAGCTAGCCTAAAGAAATGAAAGAAGTGCAACGATATTCTGACTCAGCCTATTATATAATTTTTCAAACGTGAAAATGTGTTTGCATGCCTTTTTACTGCACGAGTCAAGTCCACAAGTCATTAAAAATTCTATTTGAAATATATAATCTGTCTGTATCGCGTTATCTCTGGTAACCATTCAATTGCCCCCCTATAACTTGCCCCACACAGTAATTTGCCCAACTCGAAGATGCCCACCTCAATCATTTGCCCGTCCCCGAATCTGCCCTAGTGTAGATTATGCCCCACCTGAATTTGCCCCCCTTAAATTTGCCCAACCACGACTTGCCACCTTTAGATCTTACCTAGATCAGTTGCCCCTACATGAGACTTACTATCACCAGAATCATCGTCTGCCTCCAAGTACCACATCATCTTTCATGTAACTTTTTTAGCATTAATATTTTAGTAACTTGTAGACCTTTCCATGCATTTATCTGTTAGACTTGCGGTGAGTCTGGTTAATTATGTACCAGTACCTTTTCATTTTACTTGGACCCGTATTGAATACTAAAAACAATATAAAATAGTATGATTATGTTAAGGAAGAACTAATGATCCGACCAAAATCAAGAAGTACAATAGCATTTTCCCATAGCATAGCATAGCATTTAAGTAGAATATTGATTTGTAGAAATTAATTGATTTTGGTAAAGCTATTTGGTAAGGGGCATATTAAGGATGGGCAAATATTCAAAGGGGCATAACAAAGCAGGGCAAATGCTTAAGAGGGGCAGATTAGTTTTGTGGGAAATTACGCAGGGGCATATTCAAAAGGGGCAAAGTTTAGGGGAGGGCAAATTAGAGGGGGCAAGTTAGGGGTGGGCAGATTCAAGGGGGGCAAATGACATAGAAGCCATATTGAGCCCCAATTCTAACAGTACATGATCATGTCATGTCATGTATTTTTTTAAATGTCTTGGAAATTGCAACGGGATTCCCGGAATGATGCCCTCATCCCAGGAATTTTTTGCCAAATGTTTTAGCGCCGACATACTATCATTTTTATTGCCCGACTCGAACGTGTCGACACTCTTAATAGCCAACTTCTCTCCGAAACTCAATTTGAGAAGCTGGAAGGAAGTTTTATGCAGATTCCTCATATTACATGGATCTTTATCATGTTTTATTTCTCCTCGAGAGAGCTTACCTCATTCTTCGAGACGGTGCGAATCTCAGTCGCATATTTTGTACATTTGAACGGCACACTGAAACACCACTCATACTTTTGTACTCGAACGGGCTGCTTTTCCGTTACCGTGATAGTCTTGTTGTATCTGTGGAATGGAAAAAAATGGGGAAACCATTATGATGACTCAATATTCATCCCCGCCAAACTACTTCCATGTTGGGGTGTAGCCTCCTCCATGGTTTTTTATGATGTTAGAAGAGAAATATCTCTTTTTTTCTTACGATTTCTTCTGGCTGCACAATTTCGGTTGCCCTTTGGTGCCCGTGCAAGTGACGAGTTGGAGCACGCAGAGTGCCACGATGGTTAACGTAATGGTATTTCTGATGAACGACATCTTCACAGAACGACCTGTTGTAGCAGGACTACTTAATTCAAGGGAAATTTTGATAAATATTGTGGGAGTATCAACTCTCCCCCTCTCCTCATCCCTCCTTTGAGCCTCTGGACTAGGTTACTCACACTCAATCAATGCGGTTGTCTTCTGATATTCTGATATCATTCACGTTCACTGATGACGTATTAACGCGGTTTCCCTGAACCCTCACTTGTCTCCTCGGTTAGGGAATGACGAAGACTCACTCAATTCACATCACAATTGTACTTACTGTGCATATCCATATGAAATGAAAATGTCAATTTTTCACTCGATCCTTCCTCAATCCTGAGGTTAGTATACAAAAAAATGATTTGTTTCCAGAAATGGTGATTATGATGATATGAGTATATTTGATCACGATCACTTTTTTCTGAAGAAGTTATTGCTTCATATTCGTTCACTATTGCTTCAGATTGGCTTTGGTTTCTTTCTGAGACGAGCCGTTATTCAGCGTTTGAGTGAGATCCTGAAATTAATAAGAAAATCAAATCATTTAATTGAATGTCATCCCACTCATGGTTAATGGTAAACAGACGTGGTGCACTTATTGCGAATTGCATTGCTCACGAATGTGAGCATGTATGTAGTTTTTAATTGCTTGCAAGGATATACTCTTTTTCAACTCATGTGTGACTGAAGCAGATAGATTTTAAAATGGAATTTGACTTGGAATGTTCATTGCATTAAGGAATGAGGATGCCTCAGTTACAATCATGTCATGACAGAGACATATGCGTAAGTACATACATACATACATGCATCATGCATTATTCGCATCTCATGACTTATTTTTTGTTTCATCCTCTTCTGAAATCGTGCATCTTGACTTCTTGGCACGGTTCAGGATCTCCATAATGATGATGAGGATGATGAGAGGACTCTAATATTTACAATTTTTGCACAACATTGTTCTGCCAAGTGCAATGTCAGCAACCGGAGGAGAGGAGATGAGGTGGTTGTGGTTGGCTGGTGATCATCATTATCCTTTCGTGATCAGCATGACATAAGGAATATGAAAAGAAATAAATCGACGAACTGTTTTATACAAACCAGACCAGTGCCCCGCATAGCACAACGCCCACTCCTTACGGAGCCATTTTAATTCAAGCCATTACCCCACGAAAAAAAGAAGTCAACCACCGAACATGCCAAATTTATTATTTTGGCAAACGTCTTCAGACGGGAGAATCTTTCTTAATTGGAGTTTTGAAAGAGATGTGCCAACTATAACTTGATGATGTTGGAGATAAAATGGAGATGCAGCGGAAAGAACCTATTTAAAACTTAATAAGCCATGATATCCGAGATCCGAGGCTGTTTCCTAGAAATCAGGATATCCACCGGAATATCTTCTTTACCTAAATATTTTAATTGCCTATTATCTATCACTTGCCAATAATGTCATGTGTGACTGGACAGGAAACTGATATGATAAAATTGTAAATGATTCCCGGTGGATCATCATTGTTTTGACATGATTGTGTCTGGAAAAATCATGAAATTGCTTTTGTCTCGGTGGTTTCAACTCAAAATCGCTAAATGAACATAGGTATTCTATCAATAATTAAATTGAGCGTTTTTCCTCCTTCCGAGCCTGACTTCAGTGGGCATTAAATTTCCCAACAAATATTTACTCAACTGGTTACCTATCCACTCACTCAGACTTCATGGAATGAAATGGGACTGTCGGGTTTTTTCCCTCATTAAAAGAATCATTCCACTGCCACCGCCGCCGCCGCTTTTGTTTACGCTGCCACAATTAAAAAGTGTGAGAAACATAGCCACTATAAAAGCGCTTTTGTTTTCTCGTCTTCCCTGTTCCATGTTCCGACAAAAGAAAGCTAGTGAAGCAACTCGGTGAGTGAGTAAGATGATTGCGAGCTGTTGTGAATCACGCTGAGGTAAGTTTTGACGCATAAACTCCAATAAGGCTGTCACCATCATCCATACCACTGAGCTTAAATGACTATGTAGTTAAATACGCAGTAATGTAATGTATCTACTCTGTTTGGTTCTAAATTGAATCTATCTCTGGAAATGAAAAACAGGGATATTTTGCAATTCACGTAAAATCTGTTATTTTTTGTGTAATCAAGTCAACAAAAATACTAATCTTATCTGAGATTTGCAGGAAGTCCCGTTATCATATCCCACAAAAAGCCAGTGACATTAACTATTTAAGATGGCGATAGTATTTAATACATGTGCGAAATTCCGGTATGTGATGAAAAAACGCTATTTCAACGCTTTTTGCGAGAATGTGGCTACATTTTCCGCTTCCCATCTTAATCTTTCGAAAATTCGTGTGGGATGATGACTAATTTCAACATGAGCGGTAGGGAGAGAAACGATGAGCAAATAAATATAAATATTCATATCTAATCTGGAGGAAATATCATATCGTTGATTACACCTGGTCATAGGCCTGTTTAACCACAACTGAAATCATGTCTTTTTATAGCTCATAAAATGTCCGTCACATCATTACCGCAGCGGGAAACCACAACTTTTGGACTGGCATCTGGATATCGTTTCAACTGAAGTTGAATTTATTTGCGGTATTTTCTAGTTCTGGAACCTCAGGACATAGAATTCAAGCGGTGGAACTGCTTCATAGGTCAATATTTTGGGCACGACTTGAAAAAATGATATTACGGAAGTACTGCTTCATGTCTGATCAATTTGAATGTTTCGAATTCAAATGACAAACGAGATAAATACGTAATCTGAGTCACAAATATAATGAATCATAAATCTGAAAATGCCAATCGCCTGTGTCAGTCAAGTCAATTCGAATTGAAGCCATTACCTATCATTTAATTGCAGTTTCCAAAACAAAAATGTTAACTTACCATCAATTTAAGAAAAACACTAATTTCCCATCAAAAAGTCAAACAACTATTAATTGAGTTTCGGTAGGCCACTTTTCACAACTTTTGATTGGTGGTTTAAATGAAAGCAAGAGGTGAGAAATCCGTTGGGATTATCTATTTTCAATCTTCCTTTGAGTAACTTTCTTCATTCACGAATAAAATATTAAAACGATCTCCAAGTGTCGATATGTATTTATCACATCATTACATCAGTATCAGGTCCAACCACACGAAATATAAATTCATCACAAAAAAACTTTTCTTTCTCCGCCTCACAATCCTTGCTTCAATTAAATAAGGTCACACCATTTTTCTTTCTCTTCTTGTCTTCCACCTCACATCACACGTGTGTCCCTAAGGCCTCAATCGCCCGACTTCTAGATTGCCACTATTATTATTATTGTTAACAAGTCACATTTTATTTGGAGTGGGGGACACCACTTCACTGGAACTATCAATCCTCGGAGCACATGTACATATAAAAAGGCTCCAGTTTTTTTCTCTCTTTCAAAATTTATTTATGTTCCCCCAAAAAAATACTTAATCGTCTACCTTCAAAACATGCTGCTGATTTTTTTTTCTGTTGCAGGAGGAACAATCATCCTCATCTCATCTCTTCTTTCCTGCTCCTTATTCTGAACCCACTAATCAATAGCTTAAGCAGAGCGTCAGACTCAGGACATGAGCGTGAGCATTTACGATTATGATGATGATGATGATGAGCAAGCGCCTTCCTTTCGCACAGATTATGAAGATATGTGAGCTGTGTAAATACCATACAGAACAAAAAAAATTATGATGGGATGACGATGCGATGCGATGCTGCTCCTGCTTCAAGTCAAGTCAGTTACTTACTTACATTTACAAAATGGAGAAGTAGAACTAACCAAGAGAAGTGCCTGCCACGGTGCGGTGGTGATTCCTCTTTTACAGTGAAATACTCGCTCACTCACTCACTCACTGACACTGACTCCACTCTATAGTGCTGGTTCTTCTATCCTCCAAAATAAAATCAGAGTGGAGCTAAATTACAATTTATCTCCCTGGCTCTGTGTGTTTTTTTATTCCCTACTCACCATGAATGAAAATAGTAGTACTACGACCACTACCATGATTAATCAACTATGCCTGACTCCTTCACACGTTAACGTTTCGTTTCATTGCATTATTCAATCCAATCCTCCGAGTAAAATGTATTTAGTATTTATATTTATTATTTGCGCATTCACCGAGCTTCGATCTCAGATCCTCGCAGTGTGCAGAAAATCTTGCATGATCACTCCCGCACTGTCTTTTTTTATTTTCAAACTTTGTTTATGCATACATCCATCCACTCGCAAAAAAATGTTTTTTTTTTTACTCCCACTTTCGCACAATGCACAACCTTTCCTGCAGCATCCCGTGAATATTATTTAGTACTTATGAACAACAAACTTTAAAAAAAAACTTGCCGATTGTGGGGAATGCAAGTCAGTAAGTACTCATTATGTCGTTGGTTGCGTGCTATGCATATCTACTATCATATTTATCATTTGATTCACGTGAAGAAAAAGGAACACAAACTTTTTTAGGCCCAAACGAAAAACGTCCAATCACAGGGGCAAATAATACTTAAGTGTAGGGCTAAATACTTACAACTACAACTCCCTGCATGTGCAAAACTTTGGCCTCTTCGTGTGTTTCAAAGCACTCACGATGCTTATCATTGTTTGTTCGTCTAATATCATCATCATCATTGTTGTTGAAGATGATGAGAATGCTGAAGATAAAGATTTTTTTGTAGCCCCTCTACATTATAGTCCCTGGTCGAGGAAAAAATATGTACTTTTAATCTGGGAAGGGGCGAGACAGACACATGCAGAAAAATGGAGATAAATGTATATTAAACCATTTAAATTTCAATGCACCTCCCAAAAAACGAACTCCTTAGGAATAGAAGAGCAATAGCAATCCTCTGCTAGATAGATAGATAGTTACTGCGACGGCAAAAACAAACTCACGTTCTTCAAGAGCCTTAACCTAAAGTAAGTGGTTGGATGCCCTACAACTGACTGACAAAATAAAAGAATGTGTACTACCATGCACCATGAATACGATGACCGTGATGATGATGATGTATTTTTTTCCTTCGGGCTGGACTTGGGCCTTTTTGGAGAAAAGCTGGCTAACCCTAAGCGTACTTTACAATGAGTAAGTAAGTTGGCCCATAAAAAAGTTTGAGGAAGAAACTCGCATTGGTGCTGGTACTACTTCATGTACTTGGTTCTTTTCGTCTGCGAGTGCCTAACATGGGAAAATGATGTAGGGACATGACCATCAGCATCAGCAACTTCTGCATTCTGCAACAGGGAAAAAATATGTATCTGGTTAGATTTTAAGAAGAGTACCACAATACAATTCTTAAATACTTAACGCTAACAAACAAAAGACTGCTCTGCGTCTGAACTGAAAAATACTTACTTTACTTACGTGCTTATTGCCGTTTGCGGGCTATCTCAAAAAACGAGTGAAAAATTCCGTGCTCCTGGGTCATGATTTCGAGATGCGAAAGAAAACTCGAAAATCCTTTGCTTTCAATGCAAGCCAAGTAAATGGCGAGGAGCTTAGATTATTCATGATTTTTAATGGGATTCTTACACACCATGAGAATAAAAAAGATGCTGCTGCTGGTGCTAGAATCATGATGTTTCGTTTCGTATGACGAAGAGAAGGAATAAAAGAGTAAGTAAGGATGATAACGATGACGCTTTCTGTAATCCTCGATTTTTCACAGCTTACTTGTGAAATGTACCGTGGTGAGAAAGGGGGAATACTACTTATTTAACTGACTGAATGCACTTTGGAGTTGGAGCTGCTAAGTATTTAAGTTGGATCCGTCACATCACGTCACGACACTGCCTGCTCTCGCTTGACTTATGATTATGATATGATGCACAAGAGGAAGGACAAAGGTTTCTGAGTCATTTCGAAGAAATTAAAAGGAAAAATTAGCTTAAATGAACTATACCCTTTTTCATGAAATCTGATGCGTTTCGTAGAATTAGACGGAAAATTATCTCGAAGGGATCTCAATAAAATGGAGCTGAATGGATAAGTAGCTGTGTCAACATTTTATCTGGCTGGTGTGAATAATTACACATTTTTTTCCAGATTGATCTGCACGATTTGAGCGAATGAGGGGTAATATGATAAATTAAGAGCGAGTCAGTTTCAGCAGTACTCTAGAAAATCTCGATGGGAAATTACACGCTGGATGGTATTGATAGCGATAGTGGGAATTAAGACGTGCTCAAGAACCATTGAGAAACTGGTCAAGTTCAAGTGGAAAAAAATAGAGTTGAGTAGAGGATAAGGAATTAATGGGATGCTCAATGTGCGTAGCGCAGCTTCACTCACTTGGGGTGGTGGAGTGAAGCAGCTGAAAGTATTTAAGCCGTTGGCGTTGGCAATGAAATTCATCATCATTTGTATTACTATTGTTGTTGTTATTGGGCGAGGAAGCTGTATATTAGGAAGCGTGTTATCATCATTAAGAATTGTGAATGATAAGGCTTGAACTGAATGAATCAAAATGGGGAGCGTGGAAGGAGTAAATACAGTTTTTGAAGGACTCTGCCCCTTTACTCGCCCCAAATCAGTGCTGCCGCACGAGTATTTAACTCCAACTGCTTCGTTACTCCTTCAAAAAAATCTACTGATCTGAAGCACTTCGCCGAGGGGAGAGCTTTAAGTGGGCATTAGATGATAATTGAAATTGTAAATAGTGAAGTTGTTGCGGATGTGGAACAAAAATAATGGCTTCCTTCGTTAATAAGTACTGTCTGGGGAGATGATGTGTTTGGTAGGGATGAAATAAGAATTTGAGGAGCGAAAGGATACAAAATGTTCACTTGTCGTTTGCAATCATTTCAGAAGTGCATGAGCATTTGGAGACTTCAAATCAGAAGACAGCCATCGCACAGCATTAGCTAAGACAAAGATACATGATTTTGTCCCATTTGCCATCCGTTAATGGCAGCTTTTATCGGATGACAGACTTACTGCGATACTGGATACTCATGTATCAGTTTTCAATGTCTTCTTCGAATATTCATGGAACAGAAGCTGCGATTTTGCATTTTGTGACGATTCAAATGCATAGC
This sequence comes from Tyrannoseira gladiata, assembly GCA_027744355.1. Classification (NCBI taxonomy): domain Eukaryota; kingdom Metazoa; phylum Arthropoda; class Collembola; order Entomobryomorpha; family Entomobryidae; genus Tyrannoseira; species Tyrannoseira gladiata. The sequence goes on along the minus strand of JAHZNH010001552.1, from coordinate 527 downwards.
CTGGAAATGTGATTTTTTTCATGAGATGAGTGCAGACCATCTGCCCAAGATAGATAGGGATATAAAATGAGGCGCCACATTGAGTTACTGTAGACATGTAAAAATTTTGGCAAAAACCCGGAGCACTATGAACTCAAGTCTTGAGTTGAAGTGATATATCTTTATTGTCAATGGGAAATGGTTTTTTCCTTCCGAACTTGCGAGATGTAGAAACAGAGCCCATTGCAAATATTACGCGGGCCATTGGCATCAGAAAAATGTGTATGTATCAATAACGGCTGTGTTATTGACCATCTATCAATTTTTAATCCATTTCTGCGTCACTCCCTCCAATCATCTTCATAGCGCTCTTTGTTTATGCAACTATACTTACTTAATTCAAAGAAGGAGGTACAATGGAAAACACCAATGGTAAATGATTTCGCTGCTTATGCGTAGGAGCAACTAGAGCAAAGATGAAGATTCGACAGGAAGCGCGGCCGTTGCGAAAATAAATACTCGAGTACCGTATCGTATTCTCGCACTGA
>JAHZNH010001550.1:0-11990 GCA_027744355.1 Tyrannoseira gladiata | reverse complement strand
CTTTGCCATCAGCTCTTCACCCACGTGCTTGATTTGATGGATGAACATGTCCTTCAGCTCGAACGGCTTGATGTACTTGTATCTTTTCCTGAGGTTGAATGAAAAAATATGCAATTGGTAATTTCCACCCTCACGAACCTTAACCTACATCATCATTGTCAACTTACTTGAATTCAGTCTCATCAAAGAGCTTCTTGGTCACCACGAACTCCCTCAGCTTGAGGAAAGTTTTCGCCACGAGGGGATGAAGCAAACGGAGGTTATTCCTGATGTTGTGCCGGTGCAACCTGTACGATTGCCACCAGGGTGGAGGTGCATTCGGGAATGGTGGATACTTGATCTCCAATGCATACGGGTTAACGTAGTCGTCACTGGGAACGACTACCGAGTTTAGAATCGCTTCATGAAGCACATGCTCATATCTAACACGGATATCCTTCTTCAAAGCTTTGTAGGACTCGGGGAAGCGCTGCTTGAACTTTTTCGCAATCAGCTGAAAAACAATCACATTAATTAGGTTCAACTTTAAATACATTATCACTTCAAAAAGTTGGTTTGAATCGTAATATTTAAGTAGTATAATTGCTCACGGAATATATCTTTTGTTCCCAGCTATGCTGCAGTGGATTCACTGGAGCAGAACGGACACTGTCCCTTAAGTACTCAACAAAGTCATCTTGAGTGAGGAAGTTCTCAAGCTTCTCCTCATCATCAAACTGCTTTACCCTATCCACTTCCAGACGCTTTTGAACGGCGTCCGCCACATTCGCTTTCACTTTCTTGCCGTGTCGAATCACCACATCTTGGTCTTGCTTTCGCTTCTGCTGAAAGCCGAAGTAGTGCATGAGAGGATGCTCCTTCCACACATCTGTCCCGAATTTTCCAATCTGTAAATACAACAAAGTCATTTTAAAATCCTGTTTTAATGTGAATGACATCGTAGTGATGATCGTGTAGTGAAGTATTAAAATTATTATACCGTTGGAATTGCAGGGAGCTCGAACTTCAGGTCCTTGATATCATCCTTTCGCTTCTTGACCTTCTTGCTATGCTGACTTTTCCGTAAACTGATCTCCGAGCGCTGGAGCCGCGTCTCTGAAACGCATGCTGGTGAGTCCATCCTCCCGAAAATTGAAAGGTTTTATGAATTCTGTGTCTCCTAATAATAAATTCTCAAAAAAGTGTGAAGTAATATGAAAAAGTTTAAACTGTAAAGTCGCTTTCCTGAAACTAGTAACAGAGGTGCATGCAAAGTTTATAGAAGTTGGCGTTGCAGTTCAAAAATGTAGGTTTCGCTTTATTGCAAAGTTAGAAAGTTAGATTAGAATCCCGTTTGAATATTTTTTAATTTTCCTGTGTTAGTGAAATTGTTATAGGTTGAACTTGGAAACAAGATAATAAAGTGCTCAGCTCAAAGGACATTTTTGGTGAGCAATGCGTGTATTGATCACACGACTACGACCTCCTCTCTCTGGAATGCCCATGGACAAGACTAAGACCACTGCATACCTTTAGAAAATGTATCCATTGGAAACTCGTGGAATGCGGGAATATTTAGTCGATTTAAGTCTGGCAAAGATAATAACGGAACGCAGGGAAGGTGAATTTCACAATCTGCCATCTGCCTTGAGTGGCTGCACGCGACAACTTTTGACTGCAGCCTGTGTGAAAGGACGCCTAGTTGTATTTTGCATGCAAAAACTCTGTCCTATAAAAGGTCGGAATGTCTTCAGGATCCTCTCTTGGCAATCGTAGTCCAAAAGGGAGTCCAAGTAGTGGGTCTCTTCACGATCTATCCAACAGACCAAACTTCGGGGTCGTTCATTACCCACCGCCATTCTGGGGGGAGAAGGTGGCACGAAGTTATGATGTGGTTAGACTGTTGGAGCACAATCAAGACCTTAGGTTAGCACTACATCGCTGCCCTACCCTGGCAGGCGACTTGATGAAGCATCCCGACGTATGCAGAGAGGTGGCTCGAGATAAGAAGCTCGCTACAGAAATCATTCGCCGTCCACATCTACTCAAGGAGCTGGCCAACTTCCACAAGTATGCTCATAAGGAGAGGCGAAAAAAGAAAATCCGGAAAATTGTGAAGATGCTCGAGGAGGAATTCATCCGGGAGCATCTGAACGATAAGAGGTATGCCGGCGGGGTGGAGCTCCCCTGGCATAAAAAGGACAACCGCAGGATGGAGCCCTCAGAATCTGATAGTTCCGTGGCGATTGGGCGCGCAACCCTCCCCAACATTCCGAATCGGGACGTGAATGAACCTCCAGTAAGTGAGGAATTCAAGATTCCAGCAAGATTTTACCCAGTATTTATGTATTTCTACCATTCCTGTTTTATAATTCTGACCAGGCCGTCAAGTATCTGATTAAGGCGCACCGGATGTTCCTTCGACATGATGTCACGATCCAGCACGGTTGTTCCAAATGCTGCGCTAAGCAGATTGGATATTACAACATCCTCAACGCTCACGCCCGTCTTATGTACCGGGTCTTCTACCGACATAAGCAAATCGGACGGAGTAGCTTTCGACCCTATGAACTAGTTGTGAAGGATCCTGATGGTAACACAGTATTCGTTTTTGGCCAAGTCCGGGATTTTCGGTGTAGGAACAAGCTGGTCGTAGAATACCCCAAAGGAAATACGATTGGTTATGTGGAAGAAAGACGGACTTTTAGGATGCGCCCTTTCCTCCTCGTTAAGAATTCCGACCACGAGGCAATGATCCAGGTGGACTGTTCCTCGCGCCCTTTCATGAGCTACTTTAAGTATCATCCGAAATTCATCTTCCAGCTACGAGCCATTGGAGCTCATAACGTGATTGGGAAAATTGCTGCCGAGTGGATTGACACACCGGTTTGAATTAGAATAAAAATTATAGTAAATAAAATCAAGATTCAAGAATAATATGTTCATTTTGGGAAAGGCCATTTCAATTATTATTTTCAGCCAGGAGCGTTCCCGTCGGAGCGTATCTACGGTGTGAGTTTCCCCCAAGGGTTGACAGTCAACGTCAAGATTATTGCGATGGCCGCCTGGATGCTTGTCTATCGAGAGTATTATAGTGGGAAGCTAGAGCAGTACTTCCACCACACTCTGACCCCTGAGGAGCAGGCAATCATTCGAATGGTGGAAGATGATAGTGAAGTTGAGCAGAACAAAGAATCTACGGAGGAATCGTCGGACTCTGACGAGGAAAAAGATGAAGTCATTATTGCCAAGTACCGGACGCAGATTCAAAAGGTACTGGCGGATGAGGCGAGAAAGCATGAGACGGAACCGCAACCGTCCGTACACGAAACTAATGCAAATCCGGAGAAGTGATACTCGAGCTGATCCGTGTTAACAATATAGATTACTCATAATTAGAGTGATAGAATAGATTATAAGATAATTTAAATGCCATATGCATTTCGTAACTTTACTCTTTTGCATCAAACTACAAGGCAGTAATCACGCATCAGTTTGATTCTATTCAAACTCGACACGAAAATGTTGGCTTATTATTGAAGGTGAAACTCAGGAATCCTTCAACATGTCGTCCTATTAGGACCGTTTCTGAATGCAGACATTATTGCAGACTGGAATTAAAATTAGTTAATCGTCATGGCTTATGTTAATTCATCATGAAGTCATGTTCCACAGATAGTCCACATAATTGCCTAAAAAAGTCCCCGACTATAATTCTCAAAGGCATTACGACATATGGATGGACAGTAGTTGTAGTTGTAAAAAAGAGTATCTTGTGTTCCACTTGGAAAATGTTTCCTTCTCGCCGCTGCTTCGAACTATGGACTAGAAGTAGGCTAAACTCTGCAGCATTCTCATTCTCCCCCAGGAGGTATGAAGCCTCACAATAAGGCTCTCGTAAAGAAAAAACATCCTCATCCAATCAAAAACACTCAGCCGAAAGCTAAAGCAACACAAACTCTTGAGGTCCCAGCGTCCAGTGGAAAGACCGGTAAAAATAAGCCCCCCTCTCCAATTCAACGACAACAATCACCATCATCAGCATCAGCATTAGACGCGCGAAGTAGTACTGCTACCATTGAAGTAGAAGGAGCACACTCAACTCCACGAGCCGCCTCCAAACGCCCATCAGCATGCCAACGTTGCTGCAGAGGCAGGAAGGGTCAACGAGAAGGATGCCGACCACGATGTGTGAAATGCATAAAAAGTTCCTGTCCACACTTCCCTCTTTGCTGGAGTCTCTCTTACAAGACTACCTTACAATTTTTGTCAATCATTGACTTGGTATGCGAACCCAGGTCATTAGAAACTCTTTACTTTATTACCCCAAAAAATATCAATTACTCTCTGCTTCTCTGCTCATTCCCTTTGGATTTTCATGTGGAACATCTTTTCTCAACAGTTTGTCTGCATATTTTCGATTTCCCTGTGGTTGTACTTTCATCAGTTTGGTCCGTTTTCTGAGAGACTTCGAGCGGAAAATGGAACAAACAGTCTATATGTAGTGACTCGTCGTCCTCCTGGATCCCCGCCTCCCCCTCCACCTACAGTGAATCCAATCTTTAATATTGGAAGGCGTCCCCCGAATAAGAAGCTAGTGTACAGTTTGGAGGTCTTTTCTGAGAGCAGTACAACCCTTGGACCGCCCCTTTTCCCCGCGTCCGCAGATATCGCTGCTTTGTCAATCAGGTACAGCAAAATAGCTTACTTGCAAGCCCAGTATCAGCAAAGCGTCGAGGAAGGATGTGGCTTTGATTACTATATCGAAAATCTCCTAGGCCATCAGCTAAATATCACACGGGATCTCTTTCGTAAGTGCATATAAGTACTTCAACTAGCCTCGGTCATTCATTCCAGATAAATATTACTGCCCTTGATTATACAATATTAATTTGATATCTCACTCTATTCAATTCTTCACTTCACAGATGAGATAGTTCATGTAAACTATATTGCGGAAGGTGTCAGTATGTTCGTGGACGTGTCCGTTATCATAGCTTCAACCGCATTCGTAAGTCAATCCATTTCCTGATTTTTTTTGCTGGCCACGTTTGATTTAATTCTCATTTAAACTTTTTTCAAACTCCGTCTCTAGTTCGCCAAGAAGTTCGCAAAATGTTACCTAATGTTTTTGTGGTTATCCGAACTGATCCAAATTTGGACGAAGGTTTGGTCGGCAATAGTCTCCAAGAGCCAACGGTTGTGCATTATTGAACACGGTCTGGGAGAGGAAGTCCGGGGCATAGAGTACATGAGGTTTTTTTACATGGTCCCCGTGATGTTATTCAGGATCTACAAGTTTATGGTGTTTTGCTACTTCGTTCGTTCGTTTTTCTCCTCCACTGGATATCTCAAGGGGGAGGATGATGCGCAGGAGCGATCTCTACGAGCCTACATTAGGAAGCAGGAGGAGCTCATGGGCTTGGATAAGGAGAAGGACATCTCAAGCTCGGATGACGATGAACTAGAACACATTTGAAATAAAAACGTCGTTTGCAGAGGTGAAATGAGTTATTGCGTGTAGATCTATTATTCACTCAAAAAATATTGATAGGCATCCTGATGCATACAGATACAGAGTTGAAATCATAACAATTTTTATTTTCATGCAGACTATTTTTATAGCTTTGGACCATTAATATGATTTATTACGTATCTTTAATCTTTTTCAAGCCTCAAGGGTGCTCGTGCTTAGTTAGATAAATGGATTTTCGTAGTTAGATTCAGCAGGTGTTAGATCCGCTTTATGGCTCTTCAAAAGAAAATGAGTCATTCCCCTTGTCCACAAATCTACTGGTAGGGGAGTTCTTTTTATAAGAGGCACAATAGGATCACTAATGTTTCCTTTAAGAAGTGGCGAGTGTGCATTAAAACGAGATGATCGAGTTAAATCGAGACTGACATCCGACGACATCCCTTTCTGTTTCATTGAAAAAATGGAAAAGTGTCTCCTCGCGACCTTCACTCTTTCCCGTGCGGACAGGTAGGCAGCAGGAGATTTCATTGAAAGGGACAAGAGGAATAGGCAAATGAGGATGGATGATTCCTTAGCCAGCCGCCAGCATCTTCCGTATTTTATTGAGCATGGAAATTCGGCAATGTTCACACTTCCCCGTAAGCTCAGTGAGAGGAGCTCACCTTAAGGGCTCCATCCCATCCCATCTCTCTAGTCTCTGAAGGGATAAACCTGTTTCACGCTCCAGAAGAATTATTATTATTGTAGAATTGTGCCAAGGTAAGAGGTTCGCCGAGAGTCAGCAACGTCACACCATCCCGTCAAATTTCGTATGCTCAATAAAGATCCTGAAAACAATCTTCGCTTCACTCGTACCATTTACATCCATCTCATGGTAATTTCCGTGAGGTAGTGACACCATGAAAAATGAAAAGCCTCACAGGGACAATATTAAAAATGCAGAATGTGGGAATGCCTTCACCACACCAAACCAGACCAGACCACTTTGTTGGCTTTTTACATGATTCAGATGTAGCCAGAGTGAATGCATTATACCCATCTCTGAAAGATTCACTTTTTTTCTGGAGCGAGCCAAGTGAGTTCAGTGAGGGGTTCGGCATAGTTCAAGATATTACTCCTTTCCTGTGAAGGGAAACTCGGCCCACTCCGTTCCACTCTCTATCGATCAGTGCTCACACGGTTAGGGTTAGCTCAGCTCACACATGTTGGGCTAAGGGAGGAAGCTGTGGCAGTTTGGCGTGGTGTGGAGGAATATTTTATTTCCATATCGCTCCTTCTCCAGCGAAACACACATTATAAGCACTTCCATGAGTCACCAGCCAGCGCCAGCAGTGGTAGCAGTTCAGTTCAATAGGACTTCTCACAACATTTCGCATAAGTCTTTTTTCGCTTGTCCAGCAGTCCTCGTTGGAAGCCTCTTTGTACTACTTTCTTCATGCTGGAACTTGGAACCCCCACCGGAAAAAAAATTTTCCAGCTGCATGTTCATTGTTTTCATTTGTTTGCCTAGTCTGGTAAGAGTTCTATATGGGCCAAATCTTGTTAGTTCATAATATCCACCCATATCTGACTTGAGATGTTGTTGAGGTGGGCTTCGAGAAAAGCTAGAGTGAGCGTACCAATAACGCTATTCATATTGCGTTGTAGTTCCTTCAGTCTGAAAACATCTTCCGGGCAGGAAAGTCAGCGGATTGGGAAGGGAGAAAGCACTTCTGATTTCGAGGAAACTTTGCCCAGAAAAAACACCGAGACACACTTTCCTGTTGAGTTCCTCCTACTCATTCTCTTTGTTATTGCCTTGTTATTCATATTTTATTACATTGGCAGCAAGTGGATCAGGTATCAGAGGCGGATAAGCCCATTCTTGAATTGAGAATGTGACTACGAATAAAAAACTCCTTAGGAAAAAACAAGCGTGGCTTGATTTCGTACGGAGTAGCAGGAGCAGTTCAGTGACAGAAAAACATTTCTCGCCACAAACACTTTCCCCGTGAGTGAATTTAAGTAGGCTGCGCACAATTCTCTTTTGTTTGTGCTCAAGAAGTTTTGGGATGTTTTTGATTTGTGATGTGGAATTTTTTGGAGACAAATTCAACTAAATGTGAGTGAGTGACATTTCAGCTGAAGATGTGACCCCAAGTATACTAATTTACACTGTCCAAACAAAAACTGGTATAAACATTTACATTTAACTCTGTGTGCCGCATTCCGTGAAAGGATTTATAATAATTGTGCCCATTTTTTCTGAAGGTAAGGAATCACACACAATCATAATTTTTTCCTTTGTGTTCACTATTTCTATCATGTCAGCTGGGAAGATTGAAAATTATTGTCAAATAATTGAGTGAAGTCGCCAAGTCGCGATCTCTTTACAACGAGGTATTATTTATGGCGTAATTTTACAGTCCACGTTGCAAACATGGATTATCCCGATAAAAATGGAATTAAATTACAGAGAATCAGTAATTTTACTCGGTCACGTAAATACATTTTTTGATAAAAAAGCTGCTTACACCCATAAGGTATTCAGAGGACATTAGACCATAAGTAGAAGGGAAATGGAAAGTTGAAGAGGAATCCTCCTTTATGTAGTACTTATGTCAGCAGACAGGCAGGGAGATAGGCAAAGGAGGGATTTGGATTTGGCATAATGGCCAGTTTTCTCTTTTATGCACATCCTCCCATTTCAAATCTCACTTGATCACGCATTTTTTATATCTGATTTTGCACAGGTTATAATTTCTTCTTTAATTATTGTTGTGATGTATTCACATCCACTTGATCAAAACAAGTTAATAAATACCTTTAGAAAGCATATATAAGTACGTTTATTATCAAGATACAGATGTAAGAAAGGTAAAATCATATTTAATACGTAATCAGTCCGCCAACGGAAATCGGAAACATCTTTTTGGATCACTAGCTAATATGTCTCTCGCAAAATATTTCGTGCACTGATATCCAAGCGAAATCATATGAATTTTTTGTCATTTATTTCTACCATAAAAAGATTAAACTGCAATTGGTAGTCCCGTCTTCGGAAAATCTATTATCACGTGCAGGATTATCATTTAGTATCAATCACTCCCTGAAATCGGAAAGTTTCTCGTGTATTTAGTCAGCAAAAATTATGCAGGAAGAGAGATTCAATCATATGGAGGGAATCGAATAAATTATTATTTTTATTATGCAAAATCATTTACATTTAATTGGGAAAATAATGAGACTTTGGAAAACTATTTCTATAAAGTATATACTACCTATGGACTATTCATCGACATAATAAATAAACACGTGATTACCCGAGCAGAGTTCAGCCTGCAACAGGATGAATCAAATCATAAACCATGCTCGTTACCTAAGTGGAAAAATATCATTAATAGGAGAGCATAACATATCATATCCTTCATCGCATATAAAAGTTATTTAATACGTATGAAAATAGCGTTACCTAATAGGTGATGATGGCAATTCTTTTGTTTGCAAGTTTTGTCAATTTTCCTCCTGAGCCAAGCTTCCTCAAGCATTCATTCAGGCATGCTACGGGTCTCATAAGTGCCATTCATATTCATATTGCGATTATTCATATTCACATCATCACTTTTAGAACAGTTTTTTTACCTTCCGTCGAGAAAGGCAGGACCTAGCGAGTGTTTACGAGTACGAATGATTGAATTACCACTGTCTTTTGTTTTGATTTGAGGAGTGTTAGGTGTACTTAATGCGACTCCATAAAAACAGCACTTTCATTTCCATCATAATTAACAAATGTGATTATCGTAATTTCCCTGATAAAAGGAGGGAGGAAGCCCGAGGAGAGGAATGTTAGTTCCTTCGTTCGTTCATGATGATGAGTACATAATATTTCATTGTTCTATTGAATATCTGTGCTTATATGCTGCACACCCATCCATCCATTTTCCTTGTTGGAGGGCATGAATCGACGATATATTTAGGTGCTCATTCACGTCACACCATACCAGAATGACAGAAATTCACCTGACGATCTTCTTCATGGTGTTTTTCCTGCTTGAACTCAAATGCTAAAACTTGTAAAAAAAAAGTCAAATTAGGTGAATGGGGAGATGAAGCCCCCACACATGAAAATACTTTGCGTAGTATTTCCCTGATGATGATGACTTGCCTTGTTCATTTTGATGCTTTACATGCTCTAGTTTAACCACGGACTGTAGGATCGACTGCGCCTTTTCCCTTCTCCTAGATATTTGAACGATCCCAAAAGAAGACAAAGGAATTCTTGGCGTGATTTTTATGTCGGAATTTTAACGGTAGAACATTTCTACCTGTGGGTGGGTGACGTCTCTCCCTCTATGAACGAAGGCATTGTTTTGTTTTGAGGCAGAACAAAATAGATACTGCAGAAAGGCAGAGTCAGGTTACAGAAGAAAAAAAATAGTTCTGTGATCATTCGATCCTCACCCTACCCCACATCCAGTTAGCAAGTGACCCATTGCTTTGATTTTTGAAAATTACGCATGTCAAACTTTGTCTGTGGGGAAGTACGAGTAGATGACACATATTCATAAAACTTTGGTAAAGTTACAGGGTAACTAATCCTCACCGTCTTCATCTCGTGAAAGTGTAATTTATTACGTCAGGTCGAGATATTTTGAAAATAATCGTTTGCAAATCCGGAGAAAACTCTATGCTTTACCTTCATTTTTTAATTCTAAGAATCAATTTGTGTCAGATTATCGAGAAAATCAAATCCAATAAAACTTTATTGGGATATCGTGTGCTACGATCGTGTGTAAAAGTGCTGGTCTATTGCAGCTCATCCTGATTCCCAGAGGAATCTCTTGATTCGACGGAGTAGATTATCAAATCCTCTGAGAAAATGCAATCGATAAAGAAAGTACAACGTTGGTAATGCCCACGGACTATTTTCTGATTTGAATTCGTTTTTCAATATAAGACTTCCTTTGAATTTGGGGAAACGTGGAATTCTAAAAAATGGTAATTAAATTTCTGATAGGATGGCGGACTACGATATGAGTGACGTGAGTGTTAGCGAGTCATGGGCCGATGCGCAAGCTGACACGCCGACCATGGGAGAAGGTCACTCAGGATCAGAGGTAAGGCTCTCTACATACTCATTTTCATTTTTAATATTCAATTTTCAATATCATTCTGAAATAGTAATGAAGTTCAGCTAAAGTGCCTTGTCGAGTCGACGACAATATCGCTTAGCATAGAGCCTGCTTTCATGCGTTTGGCTGCGCTGCAACAAAGAAAGTAAATCGTGATTATCCTTATCGTGCCATGATCTTGCTCCTGTGAAGATCGATTCAGTTCAGGCCGTACAATATTTTTTTTTCTTCTTCTGCAAAATTATTCTTTTGTATTCTTCAGATAACGCAGGAATAAATAGATTTGAGTCCTACAGCAAAACGTAATAAAAATGTATTGTTGCCCTCGCTAAGGGAAGGGAAGACAGTGATTTAAATAAAACGTACGAATTTGCACTATTCATCATCATTCGTCTACCTGCTTCAATACTAAATGGAGTCGATGAAAGCGACTATCTAAGAAGAAAAAATGTTTCACGCGAACAATATTTCTCTACTTTTGGAGGAACCTACCACGGTGTGTTCCATGCTCGACTATATATTTTTTCTCTGATCTCGCGATTAGCTTCGTGTAATAGATGTCATTATCAATAATGTTTTCTTTGTGCTCTCGCAATGGATTTTCTCCTTTTGAGCTACCAAACATAAAAGCTGCATTACGAACTACATTCACGGGCGAAATTTCTGACTTCCATCTCCCCATTTCCTTTTAACACCGACTGAATTATTGTTCAATTAGAAATCAATGCACGTCTTCTTCTCTACCTATGGATGAACACCTACTGTTCTTTTGCATGTCCTTAAAGGTAACGGTCGTCGCGGAGTCGTCGTGAGTGTTATTTATCCGCATTGTTGAATTGAAACGAGCAGAATCATGATCCCAATCCCTCTCTCGATTTAGGCATCATGGTCGTGATTCTCGTACAAAAGAAAAGGAAAATTGGGACGATTTCATCGCGTGCAAATGAGCTGATTTGCTTGCTCGGCCGAAGGAAATTGCCAAACTTGAAAGATAATTTTTGGAGGAGCATCTAATATCTATCTAAATAATCTGTCCCAGTAAAACTTCTGTAAGAATATGGGGTTTTATTGGGGATTCCCGATTTTTATGATCGTGGCTTCTGCGAATTTGCGAACCTTTATTGTTGATCAAACCTAATTAATGATATTTAGTACTGTGTTCGCTTTCACTACTTCTCAACATTCTAAGGTGCGTATAACTCGGTTCAGCTGCTGACTTGTAATACGTGAACCTTCTTCAATTAATTTTTGACCACTAAAAGGCCCAAATTACCTGAAAGATCTAATGTATTTCCCCTAGTGTTGCTAATCTGATTCATGGAATGGCTATTAATCAAGAAACGCCACATCAGTAAGATTTAAATCTTTTGGGAAAAGCTGACTCAATTTTTTTACTGCTGAATGGAACAGTGTAAAACAAGATA
>JAHZNH010001549.1:0-10405 GCA_027744355.1 Tyrannoseira gladiata | reverse complement strand
TATGTGCATATTGGTTATTGTAAATATTTAACCCTCCAATGAAAAAAGTCCTGATGTTTTATTGAGTCTACATCTGGACCAAATCTTAGTCGTTGGATAACCAACGGGCAGAATGATGGAATCACCGTCGATAACTCGCACTGAAAATGAAAATCTCCTCACCAATCAATCCTTCACACCTCCACAAAGTCACGATCCACTGCTATTTGAGCTGGAATCTAGTGCGCAGAAGGCTTGAAGATCTTCAAACACTTTTTTTATTACACTCACAAAACTTTCAATTATGTCAATAAGTTGATCCTTCCATGGGTAGAATTAGTGCTACAATATTTCCTCCTCAGCGGTCCAAGATTTCTTTGCAAATTGCGACGCTATTTAAGTAAGTACCAGCAACAACAACAGAATAAAAACATGACTTCTAACTTCTAACCCACTCATCCAGCTCGGAACTCGGTCCTACTAAAAACTACGCCTCCATCAAGATCTGCTCATTGGATGAGAGTGACAAATCCCCCTTTTTCGGTATTCATACTTATTTACTTCGGTAATAAATAGACTACTTCCATAAAAGAATGTTTTTTTGCTGAACGAGCATGCATGAGCACATTTTACGTGCTCTGTTGCTGTTACGATGCGAGTGATGAATAATTGCTACACTTTTTTTATCCAGTACACCACCACCCCAAAGAAAAAACTTCGTTTGAAGGGAGTCTTTCAGAAATAAAAAAACGTGATTTTTCTGGGGAAAAGAATCCTCTGAGCTCTGGGGCCAAGCTGCGCAGCTATTGTGATAGTCTTATGGCTCAAAGAAGGAGACGCCGGCTTCAGAATTTTCACTTCTAACTACTCATGGGACGACACAAAGGCTGGGTGTGCTGTTTTTGTCATCCCAGTGGGAAGTCGCCTTTATTCCAAAATGCAAAATCACATTCTCACACTCATCATTACCATCCCGAATAAAAGAGTCCCTTTCAGCTCACTCACTCACTCAGATCTTGATGCGATTCTGTTCGCATCGGAAAGAGATATTTTGTCGTGACTCCAAATATTTCACAACCCTATCCTTTCTGAAAGGAATGCCCGATATGAATAATGAAAATTGGATTTTTATTTGTGCGGCTGCACTACAGAGAGCGGAAGAATGAACACATGTGAAAAAAGATTAGTGCTAGCATATATTCATCCATCTATCTATTCTGTTAGCTAGCTCCCTGAGAAATGGGATCTGTCACATTTTTTGGCGTTCAAGTTTCAGCTTCGTCCACATTACCTCTGTCATTATCAAATAACTTTTAACGAAGACAGTTTGAGAGGAGGAGAAGAAGAAGAGGAGTTGTGGTTGTGGGAGCAAAAAATCGGAGTTCACACACACACGAAACGAAACCAAACAGCAGCACTCACATTACATCACATCACATCATCTTCAAAGCAAAAAACAACACAGATTCAAACTGCCTTCTTCACACGCACAACTCCACTCCACTTCGCCGGACCGGATTGGTATTGGAGAACACGTGGAGAAGATGATGATGACTGGTGATGTTGTAATCCCCAAGCAATTTGTCTAAATCGAAAGAAACATTTCGAGCTCCGTAGTGCTGGATGGAGTTGGGAAAAAGGGGGAAATGCTATTTAGCAAAAAAAGAAGAAGAAGAAGATAAATCTCTTTTTTTTGCTTCTCGGAATAACAGACTCAAAGTCAAAGGGAATGGAAAATCTTTGAAAATGTCACTTTGAACCGGAGCAGAAGGAGGAGGGGCTTCCTGGGAAAATGGAACCGACTCAAGATTTCAGCCAGCTCAAAACTCCCAAGTTGACAGACGGACGGTGCATAATCCGTACGTGATGTCGATTGAGGGCGCAGGGAATGCTCTGATCTGAGGATGAAGTGTCACTCCACATTAAAATACTTAAATCTTGAAAAGAGGAGGACGATGGATATGGATCGTTTCAAAGGTTTATGGCACTGTTGTAGGCATTTGGAGAAGCACTGGTGATGATAAAGATATCAGAATTGATTTCTAAGCTAAGTAGTTGTTTTCTAGATCTCAACCGGAACACGAACAAATAGTTTTATACGAGGAGGAAGAACTTGGATTTGTTCAAGATCGGCATCGTTGTTGTTGGGAGAACTTTTATTTGTTCAAGCCTCACTTCACCTTTCAAGCTTTGATTCGTCTCTGTAATCCACTGATTGTCAATAAGCGAGTTCACACAAAAAATATTCAGAAAATGTAACGGGATCCCACATTCATTTAATTTCATTTCATTCAGTTGTAATAACAATTTAAACTTGGCCGTGATCCGTAATCCGGAATGCATCTTACATTACCAATTTTCTTGGATTTAGCTTCCACCATTTGAGTGAGTCCATTTTTCCAGATATCCAGAATCCCAGCTTGATCCAGCGATCGCTTCCCTAATCACTTCATTTTCTGAGAATTCAGTCTGATGTAAATAGTTATTTTTTACGAGTTGAGGTTGAGACGAATGATGATTACTTTTATGAAAGTAAGAAAACAAACAAACGAGTCACGTTCTTGGCTCTCGCTGTCTCTCCTGATGTGATAATCTGGTAAGGATTCTGATGAGGTTTAACTGAAATGTTATAGGAGATCCGATCTCTTAACGGCTATAACTTCCACCAAGCCACTCTCCACTTAATTTTTTCACCAGAATGATATACGGACGTCACGCCGTAGGTATTTTCCTAATTTGGTGAAGTTCAAGCTCGTTCTGAACTGGGCCGTAGAGATCTCCACAAACTACATAAAAGCGAACTACACTCACTTGTTGAACACCGTCCTCACCATCATCTCATAAGTCAAGTAAAAAGGTAAAGTCATAATCATAATCTGGAACTATGAAAGGAGTCGTCAAAACAGCCCATGTCAACTAGGGGGATACGTAGTGGTCCACTAGTTGCATGTGTATTTATTTAGTACTTACTTCGTCACTGACTAATTAACAGAGCTTCATTCCATTCCATTCCTTTGCGGACATTTTCTGTCGAAGGTAGAAGAAAAGTTATGGAAGTTGTTTGATGCGATGACTCGACATGCTCCCATGAATCAGGAGTGATTTCTGAGGGGGAGACTCGTAATTTTTGAACTGGCTGACAGAAAATGGACTGCCAGTATGGATTTATGAAAGTTACTTCACTAGTACCAGCATAAGTTGTGTACCCATTGGTAGGTATCATTGTCTCATGACGCTAAGCGAGTGGATGCTAACGATCTTGGCGTCCTGGTGAAACTTTTGTCAGGCAGGGTAATGAATTGTAGATTTGACAGGGACTGGCTCGAAAAAAATATACTAGAATTCTTTGTGAAGAGAGCTAAACGCCAGCGACCAAGACAAATAAAGGGAGTCATGTCTGTCTCCTCATTGTTCTTCACTCGGAGGATTGTTTGTAGTTCACAGTTTCACGATGAGCAAATATTTTCAGATTTTTGAGTGCCTCGAAATTTTTCTACTACAGCTCGGTTGGCCACAACCACAATAGGTCAGACTCACAAGTGTGATGTCATATCACTCCAGAGTCCAGATGAATATCAGCAAACAAAGCCGATGAAACTGATATCTAGCCTACTGAAGAGAAGTTGATATCTCAAGCTCTAGTCCGAAGGTACATAAAACATAATGAGTAGAACTAGAACTTTTAGAGCACACAAAAGCATCCATGATATGGTGAGAAGAGGTGATGATGACACAACTTTGATTTTTAAATCTCTAATTTCCTCAATTGAAACGCGGTCTCATCAGATCATTCGCCGACAATGCTCAATATAACCCATGCTGATAGTGATACTTCACTTGTGGTAATCTCCTATTCCAGGATCACACGTGGTATCGTTTTTCACACAGGAATAATGTATCTGAATTTAAATAATCACATCCTGCTTAACCCTGATGTAGTGCGGTGGGGCAAGCACATAAATATGAATTTACATAGTTCATCAATGTATTTCAAACAATGGTCTGGTATTATTACTCACTACAACTTTAACTAGTGGACTTTGGTAACTTTAAGTTTGCACAGTTTCGAGATAATTTTTCATCCACTACGTAGTACTGCGAGATCAGCTATTATTTCAGACACTTTGTATAAGTTCAGATAAAATAGACGCAATTTTACTTTTGGCTTCGCTGTATCTCATGATGTCGCCTAAAGTTTTTGGTGCTTCTGCTGAACCATAATTTAAAAGCTATTTCTCTGTGAGATTCAAAACTTCTACGGAGCAATATTATCTTCTCTGGTTTTTTTGACATTTCACTTTTGATCACTGCAGATCCATACTGCTGGACTAACTCTGTCTCTGTCTCTGGGTTTCGAGTTCAAACAAAAAATTACAAATTGGAAGGCTACAAATAAAAGGAGATTTTCAGGAATTACACCAATTTTTCTAAACAGCTCCGAAAAATTTCTAACCTGCTCATTATAGTATTCGACCTGATCAACAACTAAGTACAACGAAGAGCCATTCAAGCGTACGTGCATTCCTTTGAATTTTTTTTCCTCTCTCGCACTTCACGTCATTACAGTGACGGGCTAACTATTGGTGTTGCGTGAGGAAAGATGACAGCGTCAAAAGAAAAAGAGCCCATGCCGATCTAGGCGATCTATCTGTCCACACTCGTTTTTTTCATGTGAGAGCATCCTATCCCCAGCCTTCCTCCACATCTCCGTCAACAAATGGCAAATTGGGAAGGGAACGAGTGAGCATTACCTAATATGCGACGAAGTAAATAAATGGACTCCAAGGGTGAAGGGGTGAATTTATCTGTAGCCATCTCATTCAAATATGATTTCATATAAATCCAGAATAATAAGCGTGGAGCTCGATACCATTTCACATTTTTCTCTTGTCTTCATGAACTTAAATGAACCCATATTTCGCATTTTATCATATCGTCCATTACGTTTTTTTCCAGCATCTTCGGACACAAACGAGATTGTACTTAGCCAGTTTAACCACAGCTATTTAAGTACTCCATCCACGCATGTTCTTACATAGGGATAGCAAACTTTAATCTTGCTCGTGAAATATCCATTCGATCTGTTGCATTTTCCCCTTCTACGCGCTTCCCATGATCCCCTCCAGCAGCAAAATCCCATCTTCAAATCTGATGATCATGATCATCCTCCAACTCTTTTAACGCACCATTTAAGAAACAACTTCGTCAACGTTAGGATTTTCTTCCCTCGAGACCAACGATGCATTATAGTGCCTATTAGTACGTACATTTTTTTTATTTGAAGATCATGGTGAAGCCCTAGTTGATGATGCTGATTAGATAGAATGATCAACGTGCAGCAAGGGAAAAGGGGAGAATTTTCCCCCTTTCCTTACAAATCCGTCTTTTCCATTGATACAGCCCATGTGCTCCTTGTAGTATGGTAAATTCACTTCACTGTTTCATCATCAACATCGTGCATCTAAAAATGATAATATATTATGCAAGCGAGAGACAAGTACAGCGATGTAGATAGGTACACAAACGCAGCAAATTTTTATCTTCTCATATCGCCTCATGTAGTAATTGGCTTTAATTTGGAGGCAAAACGTTATTAGATGATGTTGATGATGATACTCATGGCCCATGTTGTTCTAGTGAAGTGAACGCTTTCATTACCAGATTTTACCCTAGGCATAAAAAAATGACTAACGAATGCACCAGGCGTGCTGCATGCTGCATTCTTTTCAATGATTGGATTAGACAAAAAAGACTGACTCACCAATTTAACACCACCCTCCCTAGCTCCTCCAGATTTGGAAATTGTGCATGTTGCAGGATGCACATGCAATAAATATGATAATGATGCAGAGGGTACGTGATCCTCAAAATAGTGCAATGGGCAAGGGACAGTTGCTGCTTAGTCGTCTTTTGGATCAGGAAATAATGCGAGTGCAACAGTTTCATTGGTGATGTGTGCATGACTAATGTCTGGCCAGGCATTACGCATGTTTTGCTCTGGATAAGTAACTGGTGACTTTATTTATTGGTGGGATGATTAAGGTTCTATTACTGCTATGTAATAGATTCTTGACATCTTAACCCATCAAGGATGAGTAATTATCGTCTCCGTATTAATAATCGGGAAACGATAATGATAAATAAATTATTCCTTCAATATCTCAAAGCTTGAACAAAACTTTCTTTGCATGAAATGGCCACTTTTGAAGGGTAAATTGCATGATATAGCAGCAGCTCTCGTACGAATACTTCCTAAAATCAGAAGCTACAGCACGATGTAATCCTTCACTGGGGAAATGAATGTGTAATTAATTAATAAAAAATTAAGTAAAACCAGTTGTAATCTTTAGTAGTCGTGTCTGCCTCGAGGTCAAGCGATGAACTCCTCTTATCGACTACCAGCATAAATACAAAATACACAAGTATAACTTCTTGACTTTAATCAAGGAATCTCAATGTGATTTGAATGATTCATACAAAAATACTGAAAAGAAATGTAAAATGCGCACTGAAGAAGACTAACTTCTATTTCAGAAGATTGACTCCGGAGGAGGTATCAAGAATTTATTGAGATTATAATACAGTGAGAATGTCTTGGAATCATAATCGTTCGATCAAATACACAACATTTTTGACGGACATTCCCATTGCCACCACCTTACCAGTAGGGATCTGTTGTTGACTCAGCTCAACGGGAAGCTTAAAATTAGGTTCTTGAGTGTGAAGATTCCATTCTGATGCTCCTTCCTGTAAGTTTCCCTCCGGTCGTTGTTGAAAATAGTTGTCGTTTGTCGTTGGCCCAATCATGTAATTCAGTTATTCCTCATGATATCTCCTCGTTTCGTCAGCACGTAAAAGGCATGCACTACGCCCGGTATGATCTACGGTCACCATTTTCTAGAGGGCAAGAGGAACGAAAACCAAACTATTTACTTTTAGCTAAAATAATCCCAAGCAATCATTGCATTTTTTCTTAGTGATGTTTTAAAGTGATAAAAAATACGTCATAATCATTCATAAACGCATGGGGACGGACGAAAATGTGAAGCTCCGATTCAGATCAAGGTTGAGTTGACTGGTTGTGGACTAGCCGTATCATCGAGAATGGGATGGAGAAGTCGTCCAAAACTTATAATCATTCATAAACGCATGGGGACGGACGAAAATGTGAAGCTCCGATTCAGATCAAGGTTGAGTTGACTGGTTGTGGACTAGCCGTATCATCGAGAATGGGATGGAGAAGTGGTCCAAAACTAAAATCCTGGCTCTTGAACTTGAAGCAAGGATTGACTTTAGCTCGAGAGCACGGAGATGGAATAGAGATGCGGATACTATTTACTACTACCTAAGGACTTCGTTGGAAAACGTGTGTTCAGCTTAGGACCTTAGGACGAGGGAACGTGATACTGGAATTGATCAGACTTGGATTCTTTACTTATTACCGCTAAATAAATCCGATTCCGGGAATAATGCATTATGGCATCAGTGTATTATTTTTGGATGTGATTAGCTAATACGTTGGCAACCTAATAAGAATTTTGTAACGCTTCATTCATTCTCAACACTCATCTGGAACGGATGGGGATGGAGGAGTAGGAGTTCAGAACCAAGAGTAGCGTTTGGGGAACCCCATCTTTTTTTATGCATCTACAGATGTCGTAGGATGAGGGCACAATGAGAATTCCGTTTTGCAATGTAATGTGAGCACGTTGTTGGAGCAGAGGGATCATTGATCATTATCATCACTTCCATGTAATTCTAATGTTCTAGTAACCATCCAGCAGTCACACAGTCCCACTCGTATTATGCAGTAGCAATTTTACGTAATCGACACAAATGAGGAAGTCGCCCTTCTCTTTGGCTTTCATTGTCAGCCCGACATTGATCTACCCTATAGGTCTGAAGAGTCACACAGTCCCACTCGTATTATGCAGTAGCAATTTTACGTAATCGACACAAATGAGGAAGTCGCCCTTCTCTTTGGCTTTCATTGTCAGCCCGACATTGATCTACCCTATAGGTTTGAAGAGAGTGGAAATTTACGTGGAGTAGAGATTGGAGATGAAAGATCGTTTTTGATACTTTGTTTTGCTTTCTTGATGCCTAGCGAGCTCCACAAGAAATGTGAAAACATTTTACATAGGTGCAGTCGGCATATTTCATCTAGAAAATTGAATGCATACTTACGTGTTTACTGAAGTTTACCTTATCTGCACTGAGTAGACCAAAACAATTGCACTTTTCCGAGCAGTTTGTTTGCGCGATGATAATTGACGCGGATTATTTTTAGAATTTTACGCATCCACACACTCTGCGTATGTAAATTTCTCTTCCGACCGTCTCCGGCAGTCATTACTACGCTCTTTTTCATTCTGATCCTCCTTGTAACATAGCTTCAGAATACTTATTTAGACGTACGAAAAATTAAAGCTGCCAGTGAAAACACGAAGCACATTAGCTATGCGGTACATTATTCCATCGGAAGCAAACCCTCAATTTTTCTCTTTTGCGATGGAGCTCGCATAAGCTCACATTCCTCGCTTCCGGGTTCATTTTTTTCCATCTCATCACTTCATCCATTCATAAATGCTACATAGCATAACTACATCTAAAAATGATGGAAAACTCTAAAATGGCAAAGCGCAAACCGAAAAAATCTGAAGTTGAGAATGGTAAATGACATGAACAAATGCAACGGAAATTAACGATTTGGTTACACCATTACAATCAATTTAGCGCTGAGCAAGATCAATGAGCATCCCAGTGAAAATTTTGTATTCGTCATGTGCTCATCCGCCCCATGTGAAGATAGAGATGGCTCACGTGAAAATGCAACAGTGACATGAAGATGGCACCCAAGATAAGTCCAAAAAATGAAGGTATTACAGATTACAACGCAGACTTTAGAACTACAAATCTGTATATTTTCTCTCTTGGTGGAGTTCGAGAAGGAGAGTGCATCCGACTTTTACCTCCGATTTCCGAACTGCGGTTCGGAGCACTAACACTAACCATCCCAAGAAATCGTTGGTCTTCGAATCATCATCATGCCATGCCCCATTGAAAAATACACAAATATAAGAAGCCTAGCCTTCCAACCCTTTCAAACTCACTTCTCAACTCCTCATTGATTCGGGCGCAATGATGTCCCGAGCGTTTTGCCAGCTTTTTTTGCTCCTAATTAAATGAACGATCCTCGTACGCAAGTTTATGCCATGCCAAGCTACATCCGGTGATACTGAAACGAACGCTTTTTAATATGCCTAAGCACTGCATCTCGTACATTTTCTTGAAGAGTTCTGAATCCTGAACCAAACGTAAAAAGTGTTGTATTTCCTTCCGTTATATTTGAGACAAGCTTGGTTCAGTCTCATCGTTTTGATTTTTTTTGTACAATCCAACATTGCTTTATTTTTTAGTTCCTTGTACCTCTACTTTTTACGATGTGATGAAGAGTGAAGGCTCATCTCGCCGTGTTTTCAAAAAAAAAAAAAGAATCTCAAGCTACAGCGCACAAAATGATCGGACTGTGAGATAGGGAAACTGTGACGCGACGATGTGCTTAATAGTACTTATTTAGTCTTAGGTGGTTTTCTCTCTTCTAGTAGTTTTTACGCACGCAGCTGCTCTAATTTTTACAGTACTTACTACTTTATGGAAATCCGGATTTGCGAAACACACCAAATCATAACCCCTCCAGACTCTTAAAAGTGGACTTTTAAGGTTAATGCATTATTACGGTAAGACTTATTTGGAATCAGAATCTGTGATAATTTAAACAATAATTTTTTTTTCTGTAGGGTGTAATTTCCGAATCCAACTTTTAATTTAGTTGTGAATTCATTTTTCATTTTCAGAACGAACCGATTCATATTTTTATTTTCGACAGTCTTCCGCGTACATTTACGACTTAATTTTATTAATCCACGAGACGCTTCATTGAATTTTTGGAGGTGTAGTCACTCAAACGAAGGAATAAATCAGACTTGAGCAGCTGAGACCAAAAGAGAGGTACGGAAACTTTTCAAATTAATGGTGAAATATTTTCATGGAAAAATAAATATTTGTGTTCCTTTGGCACGGCAGTATGGATTCCCAGAAGGTCGAACGACGCGACTCCAAGAAGTCTAATAAGGGTGGAGGTGGTGGACACAATAAGAATCAAGGGCGTGGTGGAGGTGGTAACAGCGGCGGTGGCGGTGCGAATGCCGGAAGCAATAGTGGGGGAAGTGGAAAATCTTCAGGTAAAGTGGAGATTTTATGCACTTTACTTGAGATAAGTAATTTTACGGGAGTGAAATGTATGAATGCAGTGTAAATCTGTGTGAAAGCAGGAGAGAAGCAGAGGTCAAATTCACAAAAATCTGGAAAGCCATATAGGGAGATATACAAGCCACCAAGTATGAATGACGATAATAATTTATTA
>JAHZNH010001548.1:0-19894 GCA_027744355.1 Tyrannoseira gladiata | reverse complement strand
GGCTCTTTGCTCAGCGTAGGTTAAGTAGGTTATCTCCTTGACTTTCTCTTCAGCTTTAGGTTAGGGTCTTTTCAGTGCATTTTCGCGAGGTCGGGATATTAATTTATTACAAAATCTACAAATTGCACTGAAAAGTCGAATGCTGCCATGAAACAATTGCTACGATTCCTATAAGAAAAACCAGATTTTACTTTTCAACGACATTAACAACTGAAGCCATTAAAAATGATTTATCACTGAGGAGCAACATCAATATGAATGAATAGCTTTCCAAATTTAAGGAAGTGTATCGAAATGTTAATGTTTGAAATGTGATAGCCGTAACCAATACATTAGTTCATCAAATTGGGGCGACGTGAACATAGATGAGAATTTCTAGAGGATTTTTATTTCGTATAGTATGGAGGAATATTTTTGGAAAATTTGTGTTTGTATGTTAGGGGTCTTTCGGCTTATTGGAAATTTTAGCTTCCGTAATCCATACCTAAGTAGATTTGACTGGTGTTTAAACGTAGGGAAATACCGATGGCTTTTTCCAATAATTCAAAGAACTTTCTGCTGCATTCAGATATCTGAGCATGACCTTTTCCTTACATGTCATTTTATTTTTATTGAAAATTTACAGCTACAGGAAATAAATAGCATCGTAACAATTTTAAGTAAATAATAAATAATTTATTCTACAATGTACAAATAAACTCAAAATTACATCTTTCTGAAATTTCGTATACTCATGTCCCGCTTTCTTCAGTTATAGTATGTACATTTATGAAAGGTCTTTTTGAATAATAACCAACGAACATTTATCATGTTTCGACGGAATTTCATCAATTTTACTAAATCATCATTTAATCTTTATTTTTTCGCCGCAGGGATGATATCACCCTTTAATAAGAAAATTAAGAGCATCTTTGCTGAAACTGGCTCTCCTTCAGATTTCCGATTCGTAATATTCATCACGACTTCATTCAGCAGTAAAGGAATATACGGCTTAGAGTTATAAAGGGCTTAATTTTTATCATTTATCTTCCTTATGCTTCTTCAGTTGGCATGGGTGCTCACACGCTTTGGACGAAGGAGCAAAAAACTCATTTCTTCATTAGGGATCGACAAAAAAGCATTTAAAAAACCTCCCGTACGTTCTTCACCCTACTCCAACAAAATCATAATCCTGTTGCACGCTCATGTATTTTTTTCGCCAACACCGCACCGGTTAGAATTCACGCGACGGGCGCATTTAACAAGCCCACTTTTTGTCCGCCACAAAAAGGATCCGTAATAAAATCTGACGTTTTTTCTTGCTCAGAGAGCTGGCAGATTTTAATTACGGCAATATTTCTTCGATGCTCCTTTACCGTTGTCGGTGAGGAAAAAGAGTATCAGTCACTATTTACGATGTAAATTAACCAAGTAATTACATTATGACTGCGTAAAAAACGCCGAGAATGGTTTAAAGGCGTGTGTGCAAACTGCTCATAAAACGTAATTATCTATCACAAAATTACAACTCTTTTTTTTCATCTGAACAATCGCAGTTTTTTTTAAAGTTTGCTATGGCATTGTGTTTTTTTGAGTAAGGCTACAAAAGAGATTCTAGAGCTGAGATGGGTTGGGGTTTTTTTCTGGTTCGATGTGCTTTACGCTAAATTGTGTGCAGTTTGAGGGTGATGCGGAGGAGTCAAGGGAGACCAACGAACTATGGTGGATTCGTTGGGTGTTGTTGTAGCGACAACGTCAACGACACCTCCTGCATGATCCCTATTACTGCTAGCGCCGGCAAGGGATGGTGAACCACCAAATCCGGGATCTGAGGCAACGGAATTCGGCGATCCAGTTTGCTGATAAAAACCCGAGTGGAATTTGAACGGAGTATCCATGACACTGACCATTGAGGGGTAACTTCCATTAGTAAAGTGCTGGAGAGAGCTCATGTGAAGTTGATGATGATGCGGGTGTGGGTGGTGGTGTGCATGGTAAGAGGAAACGTGTGGCGAGTAATAACCATGTTCCGACATGGGGGAATGTGAGGCTTGGGTTGGTGAGTTGCTTAATCCAGCCACAGCATTCGAGTTGGAGTGTAAAGATATAAATCCATGATGTGAGGAGGAGGAGGATGTAGCCGATTGTTGGTAAGTTGGTGTCCCATTCATGGAAGGTGGCGTCTCCTTTCCGTTCACGACTATGGCACCTGAAGGACTCGATGAGGATGTTGTGGTCGACGGTGCATCGCTCCCAGAGGCGGCTTGAACTTGCGAGCTGCTCATTTGTTCAGATGCAGCACTGTTTCCATGTAGATGGTAAAAATGCATGGAGCCGCTGGGTGACGATGAGGGCCAAGTAGTACTGGATGGTGGTGGGATTGCAGGCGTTGGCCATGATGGCGAGGAAGATTGCTCATAGCCTGGAGGGAAAAGAATGAGACATATCTATTGTACAAAAGATTGTTACAATATTTACTTTAGAAAAAATCGGGGAGAAATGAGACACTGATAATATTTCCAGTAATCACAAAATATTTTAGTCCTTCGTAAGATTTCAATTTGTACACTACATTTTCTTAGAATTTAAACAGGAAGGCAGATGCATCCAGAAACAAACTTTAGATTTTATAGTGTGTAAAAGTAAAAGAGGAACCACAAGAAAGTGTACTTTAGTTAGTACATATGTATGCATGGCATAGTTGTCGGCACCTTTGATGTTTTTAAATATCGTCTGATCCCAACACCTAAACCCCGAGAATGGTACGGAATGTACATTCTCCACCACCAGCCATAGTTTACAAAGGGTCTGAGGGAAAATGTGTTAAAATCACTGTTTCTCCGTTTTGTTTGTCTCGTCTCTCACGGTGGAGTTTTATAACTTTTATATGTGCCCACTAAATGTTTGATCAAAACATACCTACCTCAAAGAATTATAAAAACGAGAGAAAGAAAAAGGAAGGAGTTATTTAGGTCCACTCCTGAGAGTTCCTGCTAGACTCCGAGATTCTCATTCAAGCCGGAAGATATGCATGCAAATGGTTTTTGGTACGACGCCTTCGATTCGTCTGTTTTACCGTAAATATTTCTGAACGTCAAGGTTTTCAAGACATTTTCCTGATATTAAAATTTCATTTGGTTAGCACTCGTGATGATAGCCATGTCCACATAAATGTCAAGAAGCGTGTAATCACTTCCTGGAATGATTAAATTTTTAATAGCTTCGCCCAGTACACTTCGGATTCTCATAATTCATAAATATTGAACATCCATGAGATAAGCAATCTGGCTAGTCTTTATGGTAATCGGTGCTACGGGCTGACGAGAGTAAATACGTAATTCAATTTGCTTCCTTCCACTTCTCGGACATACTGAAGATGAAAAAACTCGAGATGGAATGTCCGGCGTTCATAGCTTTTTCGTACATATCATTAAACTCGTAAGATTAGTGCTATTAGCACTATTACAAGAAAGCATTTTAAATTTGAAGTGGTAAAACACACCACAGCAATCCAACTTTTTTTTCCAAAATCAAATACACATCTCCTCTGCGAAATAAGGAACAGGTCTGCAAATGGCATGCCATGATGATGATGATGATGTTTGCTTTGACACGGGGCATAGCAGCGTGAAAATTATGGCTCATAAAACTCATTCAAAAAACCTCAAAATTGGAAGCATAAAATTTTTACGTCTTTTTTGCTGCAAAAAATACTTAACCACAACGTCTGCTGGAAGAGAGTGTTTGGGTTTTGAGAATTCATGGATTACACCAAGTGCCATGAATGCCAAGTGTTTCGTTTTGTGAGACGACAAAGAACCCTTAGCAGATTTTTACCCTTTTTTCTTGTAAACATTTGTGGGGTGAGTAAATGAAACAGTCTTTACTTGAGAAAACATTTGATTCCAATCGTAAATTTACCAGGGAGTTACTAGAACTTACCCCGCTTCACTTATTAAGCCATTGAGTTTCCCAAAAATTGGATTGCTTTAATTTTTTAGGAATTCTAGTCTTTGTTAGAAGTTGGAAGAACAGCAATTTTTGGAATTTTTGAAGACGAGCGATGTCAATAAACTCGTAGAGCTCTATTAATCAGAGCATTCAATTCTAAGGAGTTTAATATGATAATGTTTGTTGTGTAACTGCATTAGCAGGCTAGTTTTCCAAGTCAGATTATGGTGGAAATGAAGACACGAAAAATTTTAATGCTAAATACTCGCTTTAACGAATCCTCACTTGTTATGTCATCGTCATCGCCATGTTGTGATGTGATGAGGAAGCTTTGCCTTCATGATTTTTGTATGCAGGTTTCATTTCTAAAATTTAGAATCTGACAGAGATAGGAGATGCATACTGATATCAAGAGGACGAATGATGATTACGATGGAACAATAGAAATGATGTTATTCACACCTTCGCCGTCCATTATCTGACGCTTTTCCCTCGAGAATATTTTTTTTGTCGAGATGTAAATGAACGTGACTGCATTATTATGATTCATAATTTTATGAGCAGTAAAGAACCGGGAAGAGAGTGGTGCTTTACTACTTATTGATATGCGAGGATTTGAACCGTCTCCTCGAGATTTGATAGAAACTAAGGAATACTTTAGAGAAAATGCGGGTTAACGTATTGTATTTACCTGGAGAGCAATCTAAGCGACTCCTTTTGGCCACGCCAGCATAAGCTAAGGGACGAGGGGGTGAGGTTGTACTTGGGGTTGAACCGCGGAGAGTGCTACCAGCAGGGTAGTAACTACTTGAGTGATGCAAGTACCAGGGCGAATCTGCCATAGAGAGATAAGCACATTAGATTTGCTTATGCATATTATCGCACATTTGTCATGCGAAGTGCAGGGGGTTGAATGTTATTTGATTAAGGGATATTATACTTTCTTACATTGGGGAGAGTAGAACAGCTCGCGATGAGAATCTGGTCTCTCCTTTGCATCCAGAAAGGCTTTCGCGAAGGGGTTGAAACGAATTTTTAAAGCGGTCACCTGTGAAAAAAATATCACATTCGCAAATCGTTAATGCTGCGCGCTTGCCGAGCTGTTGAGCGATGAAAAGTAACCTTGTTTGAGACAAGATTTATTTTGGTCAGCAATTGATGAAAAATGACAGGTACTTGAGAAAGATTTTTTTGGTAAGTTGTAAGTTCGCACAAATTGAAAAGAACAAATATAGAAAATCCGCACGAAAAAATGAAACTAATCATGTTTAATTAACTGGAGGGTTTCAAACGACGGGGAAAATCTTGTGGTCAGTCAAATTACGACTAACCTTGAAACCCAGGAAGTTATCTCAGAGTGCCCCAGTGAATGCGAAATATGCTTAATAGGTAAAATACTCACCTCTTCATTCTGGTAAGCAGTAACAGCGATGAATTGCGTTTCAGGGAGCGGATGCACAGTGCTCCTTGAGTACTCCGAATTCCTAATTAGTATTTCCGGACTGACATGCGTGTCAGTTCCGACGGGGTAGATGTGAACACGAGGCTCGTATTTGTGAAGAGAGTGAAGCATAATGTGCTAAAATAGGTAAATTGAATTTGTCATATATATATATACGGCAATTGATTGCGAATTCATGTGAAATCCGTTTTAACTTTACTTACCTGAGGGGCTCCACTATCCGTCATTTTATTTGTCAATTTAACTTTCTGAAATTGAACTACGTCTTTTGTCCAGTGGGCTCCAAAGTTTGGGGATTCGGGGTGAACATACACTGCGTTTGTTGGCTGAGTCTCGGCCTTCCCACCGGGCACCCATTCACCATTCACATATTTCCATCTGCAAGAACAAATTGAATGCAAAGAAAAAGAAAGCGTTAAATTATATGAAACAAAATGCTCTGCGTATTAATTTCATAATAAATTCAAACTACCTGTGGCTATCGATCTGAACAAATTCCAAGAAAACGGAATACATTGCATTCGGAATCAAACCAGAAATCCGAACTTTCACAGTAGGAAACATGCGCCTATACAAAACCAAAATGTATAGTTTCTCACTTTGCCCCAAAACACAAATAATGTCCTTTGAGGTAGAAAAAGTACTTCACAAATTAAAATTTTAGTCTCACCTTCCCATTTTGGTCACAATCATTTCATTGGTGAGGACATGGAACCTTTCCCACAGGGCCTTTTCCTCCAAAACTACACGAGGATTCAGGCTGGAGGCTGATGAATCTTCCCGCATGGAGTTTGCGTTGGAGCTATTCCCAACATGTCCTTCTGCACCGCTTTGTTGCTGACTGCTTAGCAGAGCATTGTGACCTGAGATACAATTAACTCTTTTACGATAACCCCACAACACTTTTTTATCAACTTCAGTATGATGTTGCACACTTAATTTGGCGTTTCTCATCAGATTACTACCACTTTGGTCTACAAGGGAATTAAAAGAGTTCAGTCCTTTGCGATAATTCCAAAATAATCTGCTATTCACGTGATCATCCTCAGCCCCATTTGATTGTGGTTGGTTGGGGCTGTGCATTAAGGAACTTTGACTCAGAGGATAATTATTACGTCTTTGGGGATAACCATACAGCACTTTACTAATATTCGAATCCTGATAATTTGATGATGAAGGAGATATGCACTTTTCGCTCAAAAAACTTTTTCTTAACTTCATCTTGCAAAATTTTTTTGATAAAATTCACAGCGAATGAACGACTTTTGATCCTGCGTTGACCAAGGACAATCCTCAAATGAGTCGTAATGTGTCACGAGCCTTTAATCAAAATATGATATGATGACACACCACTGCGGAACCTTTCCCTTTGAAGTACCGCAAGGTAAATTTTAGGCCCTTTGAAGCTTAAAGGTCGCGTCAATATTTTACCATCAGACAAAAATGCACCAATAAGTATCATGATCATCATAAACTTTGCATTTCTCGATCCCTTTACGACAATGTTGATGAAAGTCACAAGTGCATACTAATAAATATTACTTAGGCAGGGTTAAGTCCTCCTTTCTTTTTTCATTTAAAAAATGAGAGCACGCACCTGAGCCAGACGAGGGTGAAGTGCCACCGGCATGGGAGTGAGAAACATTAACCGAGTCACTAATGGAGCTCCCTGATGACGGACCACCGCCGCCACCACCCCCAATAGGAAATCCATGGTGATGATGCGGGTGATGTCCCAAAACAGATGCTGGACCGAACTCCGGATAGGACGAGGATGTTCCGCCTGTTGGCCAACCAACCGATGAAAGTGTTCCTGACGAAGGATAACCCATCACGGCTGCAGCAGCAGCTGCTGCCGCAGTACTTCCATACGAATCGTAAGTTAACGAAGCCGCACCCTCGCCCAACACACAACTTGGGTAGTGACCTGGGGGTGAAATCTTTGGAACGGGGTAATTTGAGACACCAATGCCAACACCTCCATTATTACTTCCGGGACAACAATAATACCGACCACTGCTTCCACCAAGGTTAATTAAGGTGCTGGCAGTGTTATTGTTATCATTTCCACCACTTTGAGGATTCGACTCGTGCGATTCATGGAGACTAGACGTGGTAGTCTCACCAGTCGGAAGACAACTTTCATTTCCAACCGGACTTGGTGCACAATTATTACTTTCGTTATTTCCCCCTGAATTATTGTTATTATTGTTGTTGTTATTTGAGGAAGCCAACGCTTTCCGTGACTTTTTGTGCGGGTGCTGCTGAGATCCAGCATTACTTTTGGTGGATCCACCCCCGCCACCGCCGACTGACGATATCAAAGCTTTTTGCATCTTTTTAAACGTTTGTAAACTATTACTTTTTAATTGTTTCACACTTCCCTTATCTAACAAATCACTGATAACAATAATCCATACAACACACGATAATGGAATGTGCAGTATGCAAACAAGCGATGCACTTTTCTAGCACATTTGCTATAATATTTAACGAAGAAAAATGGCTACATATGATAATGAACAATATGTACTAATAATTTTAGCGGGTGTTTGAGGAGTCCTTGGAAAGTGGCCGTTAAATATCCTGATGATGATGATTATATTATTACCACACTTCTGTGTACATTGGTTGGGCAGGGCGATGTTCTCAAAAAAAGTAAATTTTTTCCCAGAGATTCGCTAAATTTTATTATTAGCCCAGTGATTATGAAGATTTTGTGAAGGCGTGAGAAAATTATAGCTTCTTCGCCATAATAACATAAGTAATGCTAACTGCAACTTGACACGAGTTTTTAGAAACAACAAGTTGATAAACTGCTTTCCTCGCCTTTTCGCTTCTCTCTCTCCTTCAGTTCACAGGTATATGCGACAAAGAGCAGTCCCAGCTCCACTATTATTATTAAACCCTATCAAACGCGGAATTACTCCTCACTGCGAGATATCGTTTATGACATGGATGCGCGAGTGATAAGGAAAATGTGAGGATGAATCGTTCGTTTTTGGACGAATCTACAACTACTAGTCCTCAAGAATCACAGGGCTTTTCCTGAGACAAGATGAGGAAGAATTATCCTTGGAGGAATTACTTACTCCTCACACACGATTACTATTAGTAGATTCACCTGGTGCTGGTTCTGTTACCACCACTGGCGAAGGTGATGAGATAAAGACTTGGAACAAAACTGTGAAATAAATGTATATATTTTTTTGTTTCATCCCCATCGCACAACTTCTAGTGAGACCTTTTTTTACCTCGGCAGGCCAACATCATCATATAAAACAGGGATTTTTTAACGTCTTCATCATGTTCATCTCCGCCAGGGAAGAAGTCGAAGATGGTGATGTGATGATGTGCACCTGAGCTTACTACTACTGACTTGGGCCAGGTATAATAGACTTCTCCATTTGTAAGTATGATGCTGTAATATTAATGTGGCCCAACCTTTTTTAAACTGTTAATGGCATTATTTGCTCTGCGTTTTTAAGGCATTCCATTATGTCTTGAGACCGATACAGCGTCGTAGTGTTTGGAGGTATGCAATAAGTTTCCCCACTCCCTCGTATGGTTTACACACTGCTAATTTATGCTAATGAAGCCAGCGACAATGTATTGTGGGGAAAAAGTAAGTAGGCAACAACGCCGAGCATTTAGGTACGGAGCGTTTTGCAACCGTGATCGTTATTGGCTTGATGGATGTTTCCATATCCACTATATAACAACGATTTTCATAATAAAAGTAGAAGGTTACTGAGGAGATGTTGGGCATGGATTCGAGTAAAAAAAGAGAATCATTTTCATCGCCGAAGTTGCGCCTTCCATTCCCAAAGAAACGAAATCATCATCGCATCACATCGCCATGCCATCATCCTCGTCTTGTCAGGTGGAGAGAGTGGAACACAATTCAATTTGATGCAGCCTAGGGAATATCACCGCCTCTTTGTCGAGCTCACGTCTTGATTAGCTGGCAAGCCAATGGCATCTTTACGAAACTTTGTTGAGGGGTGGACCTCCTAACAACATCTTGATTTCGTGAAGGTATGATGAGCGTACGAAGCCACTGAAGATACAATGTTTTTTCTCATCCTTTGATTCCTACGCATCCTAAAATCCTGAGCTTTTTCTGCCATTACATTACCGCCATGATAAAAAGTGCAGAAGACCATTTGAGAATCGGTTGGTGCAATACTCACCTTTCATTTTGAATGTTGTGTTTACTCGATCATCCCCATTTTGTGGCTCTAGTGAAGTATTACGAATTCCACATGAACTTAAAGGAATCTAATGCATTTTCGATGATGATCGTGCTTCTTTAGTAACCGAGACTGTAAAAAATGTTGTTGATGCTATGAAATATCTTCTTAATTTTGATCCAACAGTCGAAAGCAGTTTTATTATTGCAAAATCAAGAATCGTAAAGAATCAAATTGGCCTGAGCTCGTAAAAGACCTGAGCTGAGCCTTCGCTGCAATCAAAATTGGACACCTAATGACTTTTATGTCTCGCGTTGTGTGCACTAGATAACTTGTTCGGAATTTTCACGGTGGTCCTTTGTCCTATAATACTTAGTTACCAGTGAGAGATGTCGTATCTGGTCTTCGAGACATATACCGGTAAATTCAGTTCTCTTGTTGTTGACGTAAAACCATTGCGAACACTCCATTGGGAATTGGGAAAGGGACGACCCGACTCGCACTTCTTATGATTTAAAATAAGTTGGTTAATTAAATTAAAAACCAATGATAGTACAATAGTGCGGCAAATTTCATAGAAAGTTAGGATGGCTCCACTCCAGTTTGCTTCTCATTCGACACAAAAGAAATGGAATAAAAGTTCGGCTCCTTTTGTAAAAGTGGGAGTAAGTACTTCTTATGATGGTGATAAGGCACG
This sequence comes from Tyrannoseira gladiata, assembly GCA_027744355.1. Taxonomy (NCBI): domain Eukaryota; kingdom Metazoa; phylum Arthropoda; class Collembola; order Entomobryomorpha; family Entomobryidae; genus Tyrannoseira; species Tyrannoseira gladiata. Next base: position 9,612 of record JAHZNH010001548.1, on the reverse strand, counting down.
TCACAAGAAGCCTCCATTCATTCTGTCTAAATATATCTATTATGCTTTAGATTATATTAATACTGTTTGAAAGGGTTACGAGATGTGATACTGATTATTGTGAGGGAAGCAAATCCATTAACTGACGGTGCAACAAATATTAATGCAACAATTAAGTGAAATATTGTCCAAATATTAAGACTTGCTGACCACCGTCAGAGATGATGCCAACTACGACTCAAAACTGGAAGCTCCTATATGTGAAAAGCATGTTTGATACAACCGTATATTTTTTCATTTTGGCCCGCACCTCAATTAAGTCTCTGCCATTAATTTCAGAAAGTGAATTTTTAAAAATTTACTCTGAAACAATTTGCGTCTAAAACTCAACATTTGACTTTTTCAGCTTGAGCTGCTAATAAGCTCAAAAATATAGCTAAATAATTTTATTCGGATACTTGCACCCATTCACTAGCTCAGATCTAATGTGCTTTACAGAGGCTATCCTGCTATTTGCCATTCAACGACTTCTCCCGTAGACCACACAGAGTGAGTTCGCAGTTCGCGTACACGTCTTATATTAGTTCAGTATTCAATCCTTTTTGTATGATCAAAAGTTTTCGGATTCATTCAGGTCATATTGAATAATCCGGGTGGCGGCGGCATCGGCTCTTTTGTGAGATCTCTATAGGAAGTGCTCTTGCGGTTTAACATGAGATCGAGATGAAGTACATAAGTGTGCGCAAGGGCATACCACTTTTATGATATCCTACTTATTTTGCTCCACCAGATTTCCACGTAAACGTTTGCGTCTTTCGAGTAGGATCTCTAGAATTTTACTTTAAAAAAGATATAAATGTCGATGATCAACAGAAGGGTCCTCATAACTCCATTATGCTTGAAAGGAAAAGTTTGTCATTATCATCACCATCATCATCATAATTCCCGATGATGGCAAAAGAATAGCGGCAAGAAGATACAATAATTTTTTTGTTCATCTGAAAGTTAGTGGATTTATTAGATGTCATTATTTCATTTAAGAGATGAGATGAGTACACGAGAGGTTGGGAGCACAAAAGATTGAAGCACATTCGGCATTTGTTGAAGGGGATGAATCATAAAAATATGATTTTTCTGATGCCGATGCACTCTTTCCCGTTTCATCTGAAAACTGAAGAGTTATATTGTGTTTTGTTATGTTCATCGGCGGCTTTTGTGTGAGGTGGTGGTACAATGCAATAAAAGTTTTATGGCATCTCTAATATTCCCACTAAAGGGATCCTTTTACTGGGCATTAAGCCAGCGATCCTGAAGAAAGTCAGCTTCACGAGATTTTTTTTTGCAAAACTATGTAGGAAAGACGAGAAAACTGACTTGACGATGACGATGACTACTACGACCGAGTTGTTGAGATTCGAGATTCCCTTTGAGTTGTGAGTGAGCTACAGTGAGAAAATCAGGAAGAGAGGCTCATTCAGGTACCCACTAATAGAGAGGTAGTGGACGATTTGCTTACCTAGGGAGTTTTCATTGTTCACGGACCCTACAAGAAATATCAGTGCTTCCATCTCTCAGCTCGTGGCTGTTATAAAAGGACTAGAGGAAAATATTAAGGTAAGAGACTTTTATTATTTACGAGAGATGTATCGTTGACTCTGAAACATTTAAATTGGTGCAAAGCCTGTGATGTTGGCTGCGTGCTTTGTCATGAAAGATGAAGTATCCCTAATAACTTGAGTAGAAAATTTGATGGAGGCTGTAAGTTCTCAAATTAATTTTTTTTGACAATGCCGCGCATTGGAAGCCTTTTTCAATTAAAGAAGTCGGAAGTAGCTCTCATTTAGTATTTCCATGCATGAATGGGTTTTATGCAACCACATTAAGCTTTGAAATAAATTATGCACTTATGATTTTAAATATAATCAATTATTTTATTCGTATTTTCATGATGATTACTAATCAATTGGTTTTTAATAAGCTCTTTTCATAGAAGATGATTTTGAAAGACCACAAAAGTTTAGATAAACCTCACACCACACCGATATTGATAGACTACAGAGTTAATTGAGATGTAGACTATAGTACTTATTGCTACTTCCCCACACTTATTAACTTAGGTACATAATGAGACAACAATACTGTCATGAACAATACTTCAATATGTAGACTTGATATTGCTTAAAAAAATCGTGTTTCGGAATATTATGGCATACCATTTAGTAGGATTATTACAATCGTCTAATATTTAATTAAAAATGTGATTTCGTACTTGTAGGTCACGTGCCGGATGTGCCCTGATTGTCTTTAAATGTATTTACATTACAGATTGGAACTAAATTCATTTCTCATGATAGGAAAGTTTCTACTGAAAACTCAACATTACAAAAAAGATCACAATAATGTTAGATTGTCGATTTTGGCATTAGTAAATTCAGAGTCTCAAAAATTAAAGGCCCGTTCTATGGCGGCATAATAAGGAGTGAATTCTTAACGTTTCTCCTCATGTCAAGCACGTCATTTGTCCTTGAGCGAGCATGAGGATTTCTCTTTTCTCCTTTGGAAATCTCAGTTCCCTTCCAAGACTTCTCGCTTCCTCGAGTTCACTCTCTGCCTGGACTAATTCGCGATCTAAAAAATAAAGTTATCAATATTACATTCAAGTCCAATAATTTTTGAATTATAGCAGTTTAACAGGTATGCACTTCTAAAAGTTTGCTTTGACTCACGTTTGCCGTATTGAGCATCACTCGGAACGCCTCCACTCCAGCGGACACATCTTCTGCAGCACCTCCAGACGCTCCACCACCACCAGCAGTCAAAGCCGCGTCGCCCACGGCCTGATTGATGAAATCGTCGGTGATTCTTCGGCTGGGGTGCTCATTAAAGAGACTGTTCATGAGCGCTATCTTGGCAGCCGAGCGTCTAGCTTCTGCTTTCGTGGGACATTTCTGCAACAAAATGAGATAAAGAATTAGTAAAATAGTTCCACTCATTTCAAGAGACCAAATATGTTCAAATTGTCAAGATCAATAATTTTCTCACCTGAAAACTACCGAAACAGCTTCCTCCAGGCAATGTCACATAGCAAATATAAGGAGGTGACTGGGATGGAACAGACTCGTAGATTACACACGCATTCCTTCCTCCATCTCCACTTGAGCTACTATTCGGAGAACTTGGGGCGGTGTTCGAACTGTTTTCATTCCCAGACGAAAATTTTAATGTCCAAAACTCCTGAAGGGCTTCCACCACGTTCACTACAGGTATACAAATCCAACATGAGGAACATTTTGTCTTGTAAGCTCATATTTTTAATAAAGGTAAAGAAGTGTATAATTTTTTTGCATACCTCGGTTTCCAGAATGATGATGACCACTTCCGTGCCCATGACTCGCATGCATGTGATGATGGTGATGAAGCGAAGTACCGTAATTACTTCCGGAGGATCTTGAACTCGCAAAGCTTCTCACTACAGCCTTGACTGCTTCTGTTCGAACTGTTTTCATTCCCAGACGAAAATTTTAATGTCCAAAACTCCTGTAGTGCTTCCACCACGTTCACTACGGGTATAGAAATCCAACATGAGGAACGGTTTGTCTTGCTCATATTTCATGATGAGAAATAAAAAGGGCATATTTTTTTGCATACCTCGGTTTCCAGAATGATGATGACCACTTCCGTGCGCATGACTCGCATGCATGTGATGATGGTGATGAAGCGAAGTACCGTAATTACTTCCGGAGGATCTTGAACTCGCAAAGCTTCTCACTACAGCCTTGACTGCTTCACGAAGTTCCAAATTGTTCATTGTGTTCGCCGACATTACTAGTCTCTTGAGGTCAAGTCACGAGTCACAACTTCAGAAACGAATAATTTGAATGCACCATTCTTGTTGAAATGAAGATGTGAAGGAATATTTTGTGAAGCACAACTGCTACTGTTTCAAACTGCACTGCATTTTTCGCAAATATTTGCGTACACACGACACTCCACTACTTACCACGAAACAAAAAAGGGGAGAGAGTCGATCGTCTTCACCTTCGTCGTTTCTGATGAATTGTGAAGGAGGAATAAAAAAATTTCTATTTCATTGATACTTCCTCAAGAAGAACCCTCCACACATCTCCGAGTCGTTCCTTGCACCCTTCCCCCTATTGTTGTTGCTGAGCTGCTCTCCGTAGTTTTATCATATTTTTACTAATAACAATAACCAAATGCGACATTTCAGAACGCGAGTGGCAGGTACTCGATCTTTTATTTTTTCTCATTTCATAATCCAGTTCAGCTTAGCTTGTTGAGTCCTGTAAGTAAGTAAGTAAGTTGTATATGCACTTTTCTTACAAACAAAACAGGTAATATTATAATCCTGTTGTACACGGAGGTACACAGGTAATTGGTGCATAATAACGAAGTACTACATATCATTACACTTGATATCATGATGATCCTCCAACTTGCCCATCTTGATCACCGCATTACCCTCGCCAAGTTAAAAGCTGATGATCCCAGAGATCCCATCCAACCCTACCTAACTTACTAACCATCCATTGTTGCACACAGGTACTCACTTACTTACTGCAGTCGGACCTTTCTACTGCTGCATGCACATGCACATGTCTTGAGAAAAAATATGATGCTCAGTTCAAGCCAATTTACTAGTCACTGCTCTTTTCACGTCGTCTTCGCCCTTTTGTCTGTTCAATGATTTTGAAAAGAAGCCCAGCAACATCTGCTCATCTTACCTTTGTTGTAATTGCAAAGAGAAGAAGAGTTTGATGCGACGGCGGCGATGATGATGATGATGATGATGGGGCTACACAGACAGGGAATGTTTTTTTTCACGGGAGATGATTCTTAATTACGACAACAAGTGCTTTCAAACAAAAGGTCCAAGTGGAAGCTAGAAGGGGTAAGTTTTTGGGAGTAAGAGATAATAAGCTAATTTTTATGAACCCCACCTCCTCGATCGCCTACGGAAAGGTAAGAAACCGATGAATGATGTGTAGAAACGAAAGGGTTGTTGAAACGTATGAAACCCTCCTATTTTAAAATATTTCATGTTTTTTCAATATTTCTCCCCCAGAACCGCATATACATATCTAATCCTCCACCTGCGTAGACAGTCGGGGGTTTTTTTAGGGTTCATAAAGAGAAAATAATGCTGCAGTACTTAGCCATGCATCTTTATTCAGTAATAATATTGTTATTTAGTGCCTCACCTCACCTTTCTGTGGAAGAAATAGCTCACAAATATTACATTGCATTTTTACATTATGTATATTTTCACTGGTGGGTTCAGGTCTTTTGTATGCTCTATGCAAATAAGTCACGAAGACTCTCGCTTGTCTGAAGAGTTCGTCTTTGGGATCTTGGGAAGCGTTCTTTAAGAAATTTTCCCATGTATCCAACTTCAATAGATCACCCCTTCATGTCGTTGAAGTAGCTGAGATGATGGGAATTATACAAAGGTATATCGTCACTACTCACTGTTGCTATTTGCTTAATAATGTTTGCACAGTGGAATTTTCTGGTAGGAATAAGCAAGATCTATTTAGTCTATTTCAACCCTCCAATCTAATCCGTGGACCCTCCATCGTCCTCGAACTCAAAAGTAAATATTTCTTCAGAATCGAATTATGGCCTACTTCAATTTTTATGAGATAGCAGCAATAAATATTTCACCGTCCGTTGGTAATGCAATCATTTTAAGAGGTTCTGTCATGGACAAAATTCCATCGATATGCATGCCTTGTGCAGGCGAAAGGATGAGAAATGGCTCAGGCCGCGTCCGCCTCGGTTAAAAAAAACCTTTTGCCCATTCTACATCTTGTTTTTTTTGTCCGCTAAGGGCAATGAAGAATTCTTCAGAGTCACATTTTTTGTTTTGCACCTGTTATCTTTATTGAAGTTTTCCATTAAGCTGTTCCATCCATTCATGAAACTCTTCAAAAGAATGTCCTCTACGCTGTCCCCAGAAGCTGCTACAACTACAAAGTGTAAGCTTCTTTCGGGCTCAACAATGAAAAGCATGACTTGACAATAAAGTAGTTGCGATCCGTATCGCTAGCATGAACAATGCACTTGCTGAGATTTTTTTTACCCGGTGCAACTGCAACCTTTCAATTCCAGAAATACGACATTTTTTCGCATCGTATAAAACTATTTTTACACGCGTGTATATGATTTAGCGGTCGCAAAAAATCGTAGTGGCTGAATGAATAAGATGCATGTACCCTACACGATTTTAATTAAACGTTATTCTGCAGTCGGTAACAAATATTTACTCCCTAGTGCCTTGAAATAGCTTTACAGACACGGCGGTCATCGGGAAGGTGCTGGCTTGAAGTATTGGATAAAAGTACAGACCTGCATAGAAGAATGAACCTGCAAAGAATACATTGCAGTTTAACTCGATATAATGAATTGATAAAACTGCATCCCGTATGCCTCAAAATAATAGTTTTCATTTGTTTATTACATCGCCATTTTCATGCATCATTGTAGGTCTATGATATACTTGTCCCAGATTACTTACAATTGTTTGCCGGTGATTGGTGATAATATTTAGAAGGACAAATGAATGTCACCGCAAAAATGATTAATCATGGACAAGCACTAATCTGCAGTATTTATTCTCATTTGTGCACAGATCATACAGATATCATGTTTCCTCGTCGCATTTGTCCACTTCTTCAAAAGCCTTTTGTGCTTGAACGTCCTTGGAACTGAAACCGAAACTCTGTTCACACATAGATCAAGTAGGGTGCATTGAGGAACATGTACGAGATTTGAGGATTCTTCAGCCGCATTTCCCAGCTGAAGGCTGTCAGATATCGGAGATCTCTTGTTGATGCACAAAGTAAAATCTGGATATAATCAGTAAATCTCGATATTTTCTCCAATCCTGAAATTCATCAGAAGTCTAGGCTAAGGTAAATTAAAAGTTTTTACTCAAACAACATTGTTGTCTTGATCGTGGAGTTTTTTTTAACTTATAGCTTTTATTTATGTGTTGATTTTGTGCAGAAGTTTTTGTTCTTCAAGATGAAGTTTAACGACAAAGCTGTCTGCCTTTTCACCTCTGGGGTATTAGCCGGCTTCGGAACAGCAATTACGAGCTTGGCGGTCCCTGCATTGAAAGCGACTTCCGACCCACTGCCGGCATGGAAGCGCCTGTACAAAAATGGGTCCAAGATTGCCATCTCCTTAATTTTTGCGACGTCTGGACTCGCAGTGAAGTGCTTCCTAAAAACTGAGGACGCACGTTACATCCTCGTTTCAGGAACCACTATCCTCATAGCGCCATACACAATACTATTGATGAGGCCTACAAATGACGCACTTTTCTCTTATAAAGACAATAAGTACAGAGAAAACGAAGAAGATGAGAGTAACGTCCGGAAACTGATCACGACATGGGATAAATTGCAATATGGGAGGACAATTTTGGGCTTAGTGGGTTTCGCTATCAATGTATGGATTGTCTGCAAAAAAGTGAAGCACTAAATGCAAGGAATGTATATACAAATATAAATACCTATTCTATGTAATTTATGTATTTATGTAGATGTAATTAAGTAGTGACTCGAAGAGCAATAAAATAGTAAAAAAATAATTTACCAAAAGAAAAGCTAAATCATGAATTATGTACATTGAAGGTTCAGAATAGGATTATGAACAATTCAGTAGCAGTAGTAGTACCAATCAATATTTTATGCACAAACTAGTTACATAATTATTATTACTATTAGGTTCTACTTAAAGTCCATTATTGGCTTTATTCATAATCCGAAAAATTCAATTCAATCTTTTCACCACGTAGCTGAGTATATTCTTCAGCGGCCTCCGGAAACTACTTCTTCAATGTCATTATCCGTAATTTCCCGATCCCAATCAAAAGACTCTCGGTTGAAAGAATGAGAAATCCTGATTGTAATCCCGTTCCTACAGTTTTCCCCGTGAAGTTGGTAAAAATGCTCTTCAAATTCAACATCATTTCCCTCAAGAGTCCTGCACCACTGTCCAATAGTTTCCCAGTCGATGCTCAGCGATGAACAGACGACGAACTGAAGGAGAGCCAGCTTCGGTAGTTTCACCAGTGCTTTGATAACCCCAAGACTGATCTTATCATCTTCAGGTGCCTCTGCTATCGCAATTCTTCCCAAATGTGAGAACTTGAGTGTTTCAAGATTCACCAGATTTTCGGATATCGAAAATATTTCCTCCCTGGAGACCGGACCAAATAGATGAAGGTTCTGGAGTTGTGGAGGGATTTTATGAAGGTTGAATTTATGACTGTGGCTAATCATGATGTTGAGCGTGTGCATGCATAAACACGTCTCGAAAACGGAGCAGTCCCAAATCTGACCAAAACTGAGTCCGCCAATTGTGAAGACTTCGAGGGAATTCGAGTTCCGAATAATTGCTTGCGTGATATCCTCCCAACGGCTCACGTTGACGCTCCCTATGTCCAGATTCCTCAAATTAAATTGCGTCCTCAAAATAGGCGCCCAGTCCTCACGGAAGTATGGATGAACAATGAATTCCTTCAGCTGCATTGCAGCAACATACTCATGCCTACCCAGAGGGAAAGCAGGTTCGCGGATGTTGGACCTCTCCAGGAATTTCATGATGATTGGGTAGTTCTGTCGGCCAATTTGGAAACGCTGAAGAGATTCCCGATTTTTCCAGATTAGTTGAAGAATACAATGGCCGTTGCTTAGATTTGGCTCCTCGGCAAACAGGGACTCGAAAGAGAGGGTGGGTGGATTTTGAGCTAGAATACAGATTTCCTTGAGGTTTCCAAAGTGAACTCGATCATGAAGGAGCCGTGTCACATCCGAAATCCCTTCCGTGAAATTGAAGCATTTTATTTCGATCCTTTCCACATGTGGTAAAGAGACAGTTTCATCCCTCCAGAATCGTTGACTCCATTCGTCCCCAACCGGTTGATCTATCACAACGTTTGTGAAGAATAGGTGGGTAATACGGTTGCAGCTGCGCAGAAAGTTTGCCAGGTTGTAGGTTACTACGATGCTCGTGAAACGGAGGAAGCGAACGGAGTTCGAGAAGGAGATGCCAGATTCGAAAGGGATGGTCATACTATGCAGCTCCACGTCGAAGGCGTACGGACAGTTGAAGATGAGATCGCTGGTGCTGTTCTTAATGCGGATCTTGGTACCAAAATTTTCATCTATGATCTTCTTCCATCGCCTGCACACAGTCCGGATCTTTGTTCGCTCTTCAAGAGTTAGGAATGCAAATATTTTGGACGTGTCCTGGGGGAGCAGTTAGTGTACAATCACAATGATGGTCCACGATAATTATTAACAAATTCAAGTAAAGTTATCTGTTTCCGCGTTATTACTCACTTCATCAAGCAAGGACTGGAAGTAGGTGATTGATGTGGAGCTGTAAGACGATGGTGTACTAGGAATGGAGTCCGGGCTATCCGGAGCGGCTTCCAGGTCCATGGTAGAGTGCATACGGAGCCGTGACTTACTACACTACTACATACTTTCTTTGGTGATAAAAAACAATACTTACATTGTACAGAAGATTCGCATTTGAATTTGGCTGATTTATCTACAAATTCATATTCCATTCAACTGGGATGGAATTTAATTGCTGAAC
>JAHZNH010001547.1:0-10746 GCA_027744355.1 Tyrannoseira gladiata | reverse complement strand
CCCTCAACCCTCACTCGAGTATTGCATGGTTCGAGGAAAACATTTACTAGACGTACAATAAGTAATGCACAGAGAAGGCGTAGCGTAGTTGCACGTCCTAGCTAAGGTTTTTGACTTTAATTTGAGCCCTTTTATGAGCCTTACCCTTAAGGGTTGATTTAATCCTTTCGTGGACCACGATAATGTATATGAATTCTATGAACTATATGCATACATGTAAATGCGTGTACTTAAATAAAGGATGCTCAATATAACGCGCGAACATGTCTCGACTTGACTCGATATTGAACTTGGTGATGGTGACATGAAGCATTGCAACGGTTTCCGGTTATGAGTATCCATGAATCATGAAGTCGTACTTCTGGTGACGGGAAGGAGTAGGGGGTCAACCAAAACCTTTTTCGAAACACCGTTGAAAATGGATGTCATGTCAAAATGCAGGCATCTATGGGAAAAAATTGGTTGCCAAAATAACACGCGTTCCAATAATTATTATTATTATATTTTGTTCCAAAAAGATGCATGGTTATCATCATATCATGATTTCATGATCCCAACTATCCTCTTCGATTAAACTGAAACTCCTAATAGATTGTTTAAAGACAGTTTAGCTACAAAACGCCAAACTTATGGGCCTAGTAAATAGTTAGTCCAGCCCATTGAAATCGAAACAATTACCCTAAAAACTTCTACTAGCTGGACGATGGCCACTTGGATCATCGGGATGGCTTATCTTGTTACTTTGACCAACATAGCTGAGGGTAAGCTTCCAAAAAATAATTTGACTTCCAATTCCTTTTTACATTTCAAAAATACCTAAGGCGATCCAAGGAATTTTCTTCGTTCATTTGGGATTTCATCAACAGGTTTAACGTGCAAAACCACATCGACTAACTCCACTGATGAAGTCTGTGACCTCACCACCTATACTGCCAGTGGTAAAATCCCAGAGGCCGCTACAGAATTGGTTTTGGGATGCTACTACAAACACTTGCTAGGAGGTACCGTTGAGAAGGGATGTACTGTCCTCCGACAGCATGCAAGTGAACCAATCCCAACCAGCGACTCATTTTGTACCCCCTCTGCAACGGATGGACAAGAGGACTGCGTGTGCTTCGCTGACGGATGTAACGATAACCAACCGCCCAGCAAACCTACGTCGCCTTCTCCGCCAGTTTCATGCCCCGCACCACCAGACAGCAGCCAGAGTGGCGACGCAGATACTACCAAAAGCCTCATGTCAATTTTCATCACTTGTCTCGCAGTAGCCATTTGTTTCCAGAAATGACTTTAGTAGATGAAAACTGTGAATGATCATGCATGGGTTTCCACAAAGAAATCATCGAAAGTCTTGACTAGTTAGTTATGTACATGTAGTTTTAATGTCTGTCTTCAAAACAAAAATTGGATGTCCCTAAATTACACAGACAATTATATCCATTAAATATCTGCTGCAGCCATTCAAAATATAAATTGTCACTGCCAGAATACGAAATATCTTCTGTAGCGCTTCCTCGTTTCAATAAAACCTCTTCACTTCAAAATACAAGTGCTCTTGTTTTGCAACTCACTTAATCATACTTATAATAATACGCTTGCAAATTTTTTTGTGATCTGACCTTGAGAGCGAATCTGCATAAAAATTTGCTGGTATACCTATATAGCGCGTGTAATGGAACCTATCTATCGTGTTTAAGTAACACTTGTCGTAATACTATTTCACCAGACATTTTTTATAGACATCAGAGGAATTCATGTCATGGAAAAAATCTCTAGCCCCATCATCCATCCACTCCACCTCATATCTTTCCAGTCGACCCAAACAACAACTTTGTTTTTTTATAACAGTTTTACCAACTGCGTCGCCATTTCGAATGATCTTCGTCGTTCTCGGCAAGACCCACAGTACGGACCAATCAAAATGTGGGACGAGTGCGATAACAACAACAACAAAAAACACCCTCGTTGACGACGCTGAGCGAGGAAGAAACTCTCTCAATTAAATAGATAAGTAAGTAGTCTTGCTGATATTAGGTATGATATGATGTGGTTCCCAATCCATGAGCAAGAGTTTAAAGATGCGATGGATGATCATAATCTTCTCTGATCTAATCATTTCGTCTCGCCCATTCCCAAATATTTTTTTCTAACCTGTTTTCCTCGTGTATATTCATTTGACGCAGATTTTATTTTATGCAACATTTCATCGACTTCGATGTTATTTCAAATTGGCTGGGCTAAAAAAAAGTAGGTTTGGCGATGATAAGGACGATAAGCGAGACAAAAAATCGAAAGCATCAGAAAATGGAAAGCAGGTTGACTTATTGACCTGACTCCTACACGGCGACAGAAACTTTGCAACACTCCATAAATGCGCGCTTTCAAATCTTGTGAAACCCAAAAAAAGAGGAAAAAGAGTTTCGGCACCTCACATTCAACCTAGCACGGACGGCGTATGTATGGCATCAATTCCAAATCAGGACATTTATTTTGCTGCTAAATGGTAATCCATATGCTGTGTTTGAGATTGACTGACTGGCAGAGAGCGACTAACATATTGAATCAGCCAAGAGATTTTTTTTCACGAGACAAAGGATTTTTTGTCATCGTCAAGGCATGGTCAATTTAACGAAAAGTAGTAACTCGCGCTTGGAGTGGTGCGCAAATAAACTTGGATTCTCCGCTAAAGATTGCACTACGCAATGATGAATTATGACAAGCACTTACTCATTTGGATGATTATTAGGATAATTTACGCTCATGCGGATGATAATCCCTGTTTAAGCACCAGTACACACCGTAGGAATGTACGAATCAGTTGTTGACTCAACGTCCACAAATATATCCGCATTCCGAATTATTTGCCTGCTGGTGAGCATTGAAAATGACAAATTAACATGAATTCACACACATAAGTTTATGATTATTAGGATAATTTACGCTCATGCGGATGATAATCCCTGTTTAAGCACCAGTACACACCGTATGAATGTACGAATCAGTTGTTGACTCAACGTCCACAAATATATCCGCATTCCGAATTATTTGCTTGCTGGTGAGCAAATGCCATCATATGAGCATTGAAAACGACAATTTACATGAATTCACACACATAAGTTAAGAAAAGTCAAAAACTTTGCCCATTCGCATTCCTTAAGATTCTCATTTACCAGTTTTTATAAACATTGAGGATAAAATCTTGTGGTTGGACATCGCCGACATCGGAGTGTCTCAACATGCCCCACTGTCACTCTCATTCCGCTTGAAAATGGCCCAAAGAGCTGCGAAGTAGATCGCTTGTGAACTCAACAGAGTCGTCTGCATTCCTTATCAGAAGAATGGTCTAGAAGGGAAAAGCAGGAAGTTGTCACATGCAAAATGTACGTGTTGGATTCGACAACTACAACTAATTTTACAACATTTAGTCATTTGAAAATATGGTATATATCCTCTCCCCTCTACTTGACTGACCAGTCGAAAGTTTGTCACATGTGGGGAATAAAATTCTGCATAAAAATATCAAAAGGACCTTGGCTTGTTTCCCTACATTCCATTCAATTCAGAGAGACTAGACCGATTCACACATTTTTTGTCCAGCTCACATTTAGCCTTTAAAAGGTCAGTGTTTCATAGGGTTATTCATCCGGAAACGGGGTTAGCGCTGACCCTTTCGATCTAGGTGAGAATTTTTCAATGCCGAATAAAGTATCATTGAATCAGTTCACCAGTCCCTTCTTTTCATCATCATTACTATCACCATCGCCTTCACCACCTTCCTTCACATACCTTCGCATCGCCGCAGGCGAAGCAAGAATGTGCGTAAATATGTAAGTATGCATGTGTATGTGTGGTAATGCTCAGCTAATGACAGCAATAGATAGAGCACTTTTTCTTTGCGCTAGTGCAATTTGCATCGTTCGTAACCCATACTCTATTTACATTTCTCATTGCACATTTTTCTTTCCCTAAAACAAGCTGAGTAAGTAGAAGTCGTAATGATGTCACAAGCCAGAGCCACCGCGTTGTCTGCATGCAAGAACGCATTTCCTAGTCGCACATTTTTTCTCGTTTACCCCTTTCGATTCCTTCCTTTTCACGCATAATACGCAACTTTTTTTTGATAGAACGCAGCTGTTTTCATGTCCTCTTTCATGTGTTTTCGCACTGAAGAGGGAGGTTGGACAAGCAAATGATCTTTTGCCATTTCTTCATGCTAAGCAAAGTATTCACCTTATTGTTAGTATTGTCGAATGTCATTAGCTGAAATTAGCCTAACTCCACATATACATATTTAGTAAGACATGACATATATCTCCCTTGTTGAACATTCAATTCCGCACAAAACTGTGTCGTGTCCGCCATAAATAACTGATAATAATTATTGTTGTATTTCCGACATCAAGAAAACGCTCGCTTCGAAATCAGTTCTCAGAAAATCTTGGAAAATCTCATCGTTATCAAGCATCGCTAAAGGAAAATTATGGGCAAGTGAATTGATAAGATAAAGCCTTTTTGCTGGTAAATTAGTCCTGAAAATGTCTCATCATTATCGGAATATCCTTGGACAAGCAAATTCTTCATTTTGATAGCGTGTGAGTCATTGATTTCAAGAAAAAGAATAATTCTGAATAGACGAATAATATCCCTTTACGAATCCATCGTAATTGTATTCTTAGGGGGTGATTCAATCCAATACTACAGTGGCAATAATTATCTTTGAGAAAATTAAATATACTAATCCATTTCTGTACACAACAGAGCAAATACTTATTACTGGAAAGGCACTTTCGTATTATCAGTTAAGTAAATGCTTTTGATAATGTGCGCAGTAAGTACATTAGTATCTCCATAATATTTTGTCCAAGTCCGTTGTGTGTTAGAGTTGTTGGTTGACATTACCCCAAATCGTCTCCAGTGACGTCTTTGGTCTCTTTTCTGTCGTCTGACGATCGATTTTTTCTTCTCTTCGTTTTCCCATTTCACCTTCGGAAGTCATGCGACGCAATTTGATTGGTCAGGCTTAAATTTCTGCCTTCTTTTCTGTGGGGGATCGATAATGGGAAATTGAAAATTTTCCTTTGGCAGAAAAGAAACGCAGCAATCCAATACGTTGACACGGTGGGATGGTTCTGATTTGGACGATACCATTATTCCAATACTAATATATCTCACTTTTGGAGAAAAGGTGTACCACATAAATGCATATGCTTTTGCCTTCCTCCGTGAATAAATAGATTATCAGTTGCTGTTTGCGTTGCAACCTTCCAAAATAAAACTGTTTTCTTATTCTGACGTTTTTTTTCTCGCACCATCCCGTTCAATTCGGAAAGAGAGTAAAAGAAAAGGTACCTAAGTACGTTCGCCCTTTCATTTGAGCCACATTAAAAAGCAATTCCAGATCTAGACTGTGAGACCATTATATTATCAAGACAAATATCTGCATTGCCATGCACAGCACTGCACCATCCTTTATTGTTTAGCGATTCATGATGTTTGCTGCACTCCACTGTTTTCTTTGATATAAGTAGATTCTCCTCAGATACAGCAGCATTGTATGGTCCAGCCGATTTTTTCTCCTTTTCCTATTAATTGTAGGTAGGTACACTTTAAAGTAAAAAAAAATTCCAAGATTACTACTGAAAGGTATAGGTAGGGTGCACCCAAAGAGTTTTTCGGCTTTCCCAAAAGTTTACTAACCCAATGGAATATTTTACGTTTTCTTTCAGTTCTTTGTTGAATGTCGACTCGCACATTTTTCTTCTGCGTAAACAAAGAGGAAAACAATCATCGTCTTTTGCTTACTTTGAAGCCTGAAGATTTTCCACTCCGAAATTTTCTTCCGAGAAAACAAGGACTCTTCCTGCTGAATCAACCAACCAACCAGTGAGAGTTTTTTTAACTTGTGCGTAAAGTCAGTCAGTGCGCAAACGCCAATAATTAACCAGTGTTTGAAACGAAGCTGTGCTGTTGGCGCATGCTCCTCTGCCTCGCCACAAACACGTAAGTTTCCAGTTCACTTGATTGCTTAACATTGGGAAAAAATCATTGTATCATCATCACATCATGCAATATTTAGATATGTCAAGTCATTAGAGCATATATACATTTTCCTGCCAATTTTTTACGAAGAGAATTGAAAGGCATTTTTTACGTCAGTGAAGAGTTGGAGCAAAACTAAACATCCTTGGGAATATGATTATCTAATAATTTCGTCTTGCTCCAATAATTAACCAGTGTTTGAAACGAAGCTGTGCTGTTGGCGCATGCTCCTCTGCCTCGCCACAAACACGTAAGTTTCCAGTTCACTTGATTGCTTAACATTGGGAAAAAATCTTTGTATCATCATCACATCATGCAATATTTATGTCAAGTCATTAGAGCATATATACATTTTCCTGCCAATTTTTTTACGAAGAGAATTGAAAGGCATTTTTTACGTCAGTGAAGAGTTGGAGCAAAACTAAACATCCTTGGGAATATGATTATCTAATAATTTCGTCTTGCCACGAGCCGAGGTAATAAGCCAAAAAGGAAGCTCTACAAAAAGTAGTTAGTACTTTTAGTAGTAAAGGAGACAGATCCTTTGGCGTCTCTTTGACCTTTATTACCGTTGCTGGCTCTACCATTGCCAAATGGTGTGGTCAGTTTTTGTACAGCGTACTCAATGACAGTTGGTACATAAATATTGCAATCATGTACTCATGTACGTAAGCAGGATTTTGTCAGTTCTGAGAGGCGGCACAGGTCATTGTTAAGTAATCTCGCGGCTGTTTCGAATTCCACTGATGCATTTACAAGATGCAAGCACATAGTAATTTGCTAATTGACTTGTCTAATTGATGCAATTCATAAAAGGTTCATTGAGTAGGGGAAAAGATTTTTCCTTCTGTATCAACATGCTTGACCTTATGATGATAGGATTTATTTCGTAAATGATCAGTAAGAAATACCCTATTTGACAACTGACTCTGAGAGCTCAGGATTTTGCAATTTGCTGTTTTTGTCGCAAAATGACGCAACCACATCAAACAATTAATGAAATCGCCGCTGCTCGCACTCTCATAAAAATTTTAATGTAGCATATTTAAACTGAGTATTGAGGAAAGGCAACACATTTTATTGTGATTATTTCCTCCACGAGTACCATTTAATGAGCTTTACATTGAATTAGTTCTTGGCTCTTGGTGGTGTCAATAAATGACGGCAAAAATTAATCTTTTGACCTATATACTTATGGTAAATGACCCGTTCTTACTTCATGTGTGAGTGATTAAAGTTTGCTGAAATGCACTTTTGAAGAAAGAACATTTTTTTCTGGCCCCTGATAAAAGGGCAGGTTTTGTTCTGAAAGATTATGTAAATTCACACTTCGCGTGCGATTTTTTTATTCACGAGAATCAACCTCTATCAGCAAATTCATATTGATAAATAAATAATTAAAATGATCCACTTATTTTTTCCTGCGCTGATCCATACAGCTTTTAAATGAGTAGTTTGGAAACTGCGATGTGCCTGTGCCTGTGCCAGATAAAAAAACTTAATACAGTCGCAATAATTAATGATAACCTAGCCTTGTAAAATAAAACGTTTAGATTATATATTTGTCATTAATGTGCATCGTGTGCATTTTGACGATTTAATCACGGCAGCAGCTGCAATTGCTCGTCCAGCATAGATGATTAAACCATTCATGTGAGTAATCAATTAGTATTGCACTGCTTTATCAAGTAAAGTGTATATATATTTTTTGCAAAGCTCTTGACTCTTCACCTCTGCTTGTTCAAATCGCGATTCGTATTTAATTTGCATAGTAATGCACTGCTTTATCAAGTAAAGTGTATATATATTTTTTGCAAAGCTCTTGACTCTTCACCTCTGCTTGTTCAAATCGCGATTCGTATTTAATTTGCAGGATAAAAAATATGCTGCTTTTGTTGTTGACCCTGTCGCATGTCGTTCTTCTCTGGGAGGCAGTACAATAGTGGGGCTAAATTGCATATGAAAAAGTTGACTACTCAAGTACATTCAGTCCATCCATGCTCCAATCTGTGTCCATCACAGAAAACTTTGGAGAGTTGCAGTCACTGGTCGTCGCTGTGATTATATTGTCGTTAGTGAACCCAAGAGATCTAGGAAAGTGCATTAAAAATGAAGAATCAGCATCATCATCTCTCTTTTATCTGTCATTCATCGAGGAAGGTTTAGTCATTGAGAAAGATCGATTTCGACCATAACGTCCATTTTGGAGCCCAGTAGTCGTTTACGATTCGGCCAGTGAGCAGCAGGTTTTTCCAAGAAGGTCTTTTCCCCAACCTCATACTGTTCATGAACCATCATCTTCTTCAGACGCTCCATGAATCCAAAATCCAAAGGAATAGGGAGTATATAGATAGACGAGCCACGTACACACGAGCACGTCTTTTGTCGCTTGAGTTTTGAGTTCTTGTGGTTTGGTTTTAGCTGGCCCGCTCCACTTTGTCTTCTGGAAAGTTCGACTGTTGTTCTTGAAAATCTGTGGCAACTGAACTTAGAGGCTGGTGATGATGATGATGATGATGGTTTAATGAGGTTGGGCTGGATGGTTGTGGTTAGAATTTATATAAATAATGTTTCACTCGTGCAGTAAATAACAATTTTTTTCTCTTCCTACCCATCCCATCATCTCTTTCATGCTCTAGAGATTAGAGTGGAAATGTGAAAGACCTCTGAAGACAACAAGAAAGTTTGAAAAAAAACATCAGCAAAAAAAGCAACTTGGAAAGTAATGATGATGATGATGGTTTAATGAGGTTGGGCTGGATGGTTATGGTTAGAATTTATATAAATAATGTTTCACTCGTGCAGTAAATAACAATTTTTTTCTCTTCGTACCCATCCCATCATCTTTTACATGCTCTAGAGATTAGAGTGGCAAAAAAAGCAACTTGGAAAGTAAGTTCTCTCTGATCATTCCTCTCTTTTCAACTCATGAATTTTCGGGGGGCCGTTTACCATTCCATGTTGCTCACTTTGATTAGCACTACACAAAGCTATAAGTGCATGTGCTTATGTGCGTGGTCTCGGGCGACTTTGACTGTGGTTATTTTCACATTGGGTGAGCAGGGAACGCATTGCATTGTTGTTATTGTCTTTCGTTCATTTTTTTCCGTGATATGATGATGATAATGGTGGGATTAGGAGGATTTTTAGGAAGTAGCAGATGCGAAGTGAAGTGCGTAGTAACAACAACCCATCTCTCAATCTATCTTCGTAAGCATGAAAAAATGACTCATATCCTGTATCATCTTCCTTTTTTACGCAATATAATGCACTGATGTGCGTGTCTCACATTTGAAATCAACAACAGCAATACAGCATCCATCTTGATCGTTTCGCTTTTCTGGCTTTTCCTGAACATGAAAATCAAGATGGGAATTGAATTCTTGAGGAGGAAGGTAACAGGATCGCATCAACTGAAAATTATTCTATCACATGCATATCACCATCCATTTTTTTGAGGTGACTCCTCCTAGGTAGATAAAAAGGCTTCAGCATCATATCATATGGTGTGGTGGTGGGCTTGTTCGCTTCTCCGCAACTCTCGATTCGATGCGTGAACATGAGAAAAATGTTCAGTTGCAGCTGTGCTTGCGCACTTCGCGCATCTCGCTTCACGGAGGAAAAACTTGGGAGTGAGTGGTAAAGTAAAAAAAACGCTGCTGCATTCATTGCGGAAGTTGGGTTCAGTTCAGACAGAAGTCGAAGTCAGAAGACATATAAAAATTCTCAAAAAGTCATCTTCACGTTCAGCCTGGCTCAGGTATGGCATGATCCATTCTTTCGATTTACCCCTGTACTATAGTGTAATGTATTGAATGAAAGGACAATTCATTCCCTAAAAATAGCACCTTGTCAGATCGATTGCTGTAAATGTTGGTGGGAATATGGTCGGACTTACAAGTATCCATCTTTCGGTTCAAGGCCCCCTCTTGTCCAGACCCTACAAGGGCACTTGAAGCTCACATGGTGAATTAGTTTTTTTCGTGAAAAGGGAGGAAGGGAGTCAGTCACTCGGTCACTTGAACGAGCTACTAGAGTGCAATGATTGTTCATCTGTCAGGTTTTTATTTGAAACGTCCTTGTATGAAATGTACAACTAGAGCACGCAAGTGAGTGAGTGGCTTGGCTTTGACCATGTGAAAGGTGAAAAAGATAAATCGAAGGCTAGGGAAGTAAGAGGCAATTAAAGTGCGTCTTTACTGCATTCTTCTATGGCTTGTGTCATTCATTGCCAACTTGGCTGGTTGTCGTACCCACCGACACATACATGGCACTGACATTGGATTGCCGTTTTTTTCTTCTCGAGCCACGAAAAAAATATATTTCTAAGGTATCTATTTATTCTCACATTCCCATCATAAAGATTATTTGAGGCTTGGTGTGAAGAATTTTATTTGTTTTTCTGAAGATTTACTTATTTATTTCGTGGTTGTTGATCGGAAAAACCTTTGCATTTTTGAATTGGATTGGCTTTCGTGCAGTTCATCCCACCAAACCAAATCTGCAATATGGTATAATATATTCACCCCGAATTTTCTTAAATTTCCAGACTATTTTAGGGTTTAGGAGTTTTCGTCTCAACTTATTTTATTATCAGGCCCTTTTTCACATCACAGCATCTTACCATAATTTAAGTTCGTGAGAATAAATAGATACCTTAAAAATATATTTTTTTCGTGGCTCGAGAAGAAAAAAAACGGCAATCCA
>JAHZNH010001546.1:0-12855 GCA_027744355.1 Tyrannoseira gladiata | reverse complement strand
GGGATTCGTGTATCACTGTTTTTTAGAAAGTGGAATGTAATAAATTACTTCAATTTAGGAATGACTGAATAAGTATGAAAAAAAAAACGATTCAAACTTTAAGTCACCCCAAAGCCGAAACAGAACGTGACCATTCATTAAACAGCGAAGTTCAGCTGAGCAAGCCATAATCTATTTCGAAGGAGGATGAGTTTTGACTTTTCGAAATCGACGCCACTCGCAATAGATGATTTTGTTGATCGTCGAATAGGGAAAAAGCATCAGCTGAGAGTGGGGAAGAATGATTTCATTTAATACTTATGTTATGACTCAAGAGACTTAACTACGAGTTGCTTTACACACGAGTGAGCTTTTAAAGCCTAACCATCTGATTTTGAATTGTCTGATCCTTTAAAATACTTTTCAAGCTTTCGGATGGGGCAAGCCTAAGGTTGGGATGCGGCGGGGGACAAGCTTTCAAAAAAGCTGAGCTCATTTCTCAAAAGCTAATTGTTAATCTGTTCAGTGCTCGTGTTAATCGCAATCGATGTAACCAAACCAAACCAAACTACGACAATTCACTACTACCCCTCCCACTAAAAGTAGCCGTTTTTCCTGAACGACTTTGGCTTTGCTGCTGGCCGAAGCATGAAAGCATGAAATCAATTTTTTACATTGAGGACGTGAGTGAAATGAGTGAATTTTGAGGAACATGCTCAAACTCCTTGTTTTCTTTTTGAACATTTTTTGTCTTCAAAATTGGTATTTGATTGCGGAAAGTAAAATTGAAGAGTCGAGATTGAGGATGATACTCAACAATCCAACTACACGAATGAATACTCACTTGGGTTGTGTGACTAGACTTGATTGGGGAGAGAGAACTTGGAACAAAAAAAGAGTTTACCTGGAATTGAGGAGGATATCATCTGGAAAATGTCTTGAGTAAACATTGCAGCCTGCAATTCCCAGTCAAAGTTATGTGTTGTATCAATTTTTAGCTAAAACTTTTTAGTCACCCGTATTCTCATTCCTATCCCAATACCAACATTACTGCAACGCAGCAGTATCAGATGGCATTGAACTTGAACACTATTTTTTTGTTACAAAATATTCTGATTGTTTTTTAATTGCTAATTACGCATACCACCATTTTTATTGTTTTGTTGTTGTGGCGGGTAACGAACTTGAATCTGTATGAAGTACTCAATGTCACGGCGGCGGAGAAGTAAAAAAAGTACTTCAGTGAATAATGATAACCTACACAATGTGAACCATCTTGAATTCCTCTCATCACAAAGAATCCTTTATCGAGTGATTTCTATGGTTCAGGAGGCCGACAGACTAAAAGATTAGCCGATAAGCAGCTGAGAAGCTTTGTTTGTCTCTGAGACGGTGAGAAGTGCTCTTTGCTTTTTTGTCGGTTTTTTGAAAGAAAGGAGGTGCGCGCATGCGCATTCTTCAGAGCACATTGTATGAGTGAGTAAGTACACACACACTCAAAGGAATAAAGCGTTTGTTTGTTCTTTTGCTCCGAGTGTGGGATAAACAAAGGCTGTTTCCACTTTCTATGAGAATTAATTACAGTACAGATCGATCTATAGATACTTTTCCCGCCCCCGCTAATACTAATTTAGAATGTTGTGAGGAGACACTATAGGTATATTAGAAACATCGCATTCTTCGATTTCAAATGGGGACACGATAATGTTAAACTATATTCGAAGATGTTATTCGTCATATCGAATAATTTAATTTATGGTGTCGAATTGATGCAATGTAATTTCTTTTCTTATGGATTCCTAAAATATTCGTCGAAAATGCGCATCTCGGACCCTTTTCCCCAAATGAATTGTATTCGCCATTGGACTCTGCTTTTTTTTTGGGAGCATTCCAATCCCCAATACAGACCTCTTCCAAAAAAAAACAACTCATTCAATGCAATTAAGCGCTTACATGTGATAAGAAATACCTTAGCTGGTGCTGGTAGCGTCAATCCTGCAAAAGACTATCAAACTCAAGTGTGCAACTCAACTTGACACAGTCCTTGAACCATAATCTTACGTAAACGAAACTTGCTTACGAACGAGTGGAGGAGCACGCATCCATTCCATTCCATTCCACAAGCCATCCCACCCATCACAAGCCATCAGCATCGCGAAATGTTGATGTAGATGTCAATCTCATGTCTTACCTATAAAACACAGAAAA
The DNA here is from genome assembly GCA_027744355.1 of Tyrannoseira gladiata. Classification (NCBI taxonomy): domain Eukaryota; kingdom Metazoa; phylum Arthropoda; class Collembola; order Entomobryomorpha; family Entomobryidae; genus Tyrannoseira; species Tyrannoseira gladiata. The sequence goes on along the minus strand of JAHZNH010001546.1, from coordinate 10,668 downwards.
AAACACACATTGTTAGACAACGGATTCTCATTAAACTCCCTGGAAAACATAAAGTGCAATGCTATGCACCCAACTTGTCACGATTCTGATGCATGGATGCAATTACGTGAGAGTGAGTGAATGAGTGAGTGAGTAAATATCTAGAGTGAAATGCTAGTCTGAGGTTTTATTTAGGTGATATTGCATCACAGCATGCGAATACCACACTGTGACCACTTAAATTGAGATGGATGGAGCCCTATCACGTCATTGATAATCCCCCATAAAACATTCAATTTCGCGATCCCCCAATCTCCAACTGGGAGAACGAAATTGGTTTGGTGGGACTGGGATTTTTTTTCCTGTTTGCAATTTCGCGCAAGGATAAAAAAAGGAATTAGGCAAATGAACCATTTCAACCCCGCATTTAGGCAGGGTACACCCTCAGCGAGGGAGAAAAAAAATCTCCTCAGCGGCGCAAAGTGTGACCGACCAACGAAAGGTAAATGGGATATGTAGATACCATGCATGCATGCATGCCTCATGCCAGCTAATTAGCTGTTGCTTAATATGCCATTGTTCACAAAGCATAAAAGTAAGTATGAAGCCTTTTTTCGAAGACAATATGGGACTCACAATCCACAATCCTTCTTCATATCATCATGCATCCAAGAGTTGCACATCCATCCAAACCAAACCGATCCAATCCCCCATAATAGTATCATCATTATTTTGCTTAGTCTAAAAATGAACATGCAATTATGAGGTGGAAAAACGCACAAAAACGAGAGTTTCAGGCTCTACATATCGTACGGCTTCAGTGCAGTGCATTGAATTGAATTGCATTGCATTGCATTTTTTCAGTAGAGTACTACGTGCAAGCATTAAAGCTCTTCCCACAAAAACGATTTTTTTTCTGAGTATTGAAGTCGGCAGGGGAACGATGGTAAGTACTCTACCTGTTCTAATTCTGGTCATTGTGGCCGTTCTAGTGGTTATTCAATGAAATGAAATGAGATTTGCACTTTAGCGCTCGTTCTCTAAACCCAATCTTCTTTTATGGTTGATAGGCCCCCTCCCTTTTTTCCACAAAAAAAGGGTTTTGTTCTTAATACTGCTTTTCGATAGAAAAAATGTATAATCCCCTCTCTATTTTCGACCTGAAGCGATTCGCAACTTGTGGATTAGACCTCAGAGCAATGAAAGTACTCAACCAACTAAAATTATTAATGATGAGGAATGCTACTTGAATTCCCTCTACGTGTGAACTGATTATGAATCGGGAGTGATGTGAATGGAAAACGTGCGAATTTGGTGTGCGCACTCATGCAGGTGATGATGATGATAATGATGATGAGGAGGGGACCTTTACCCGTTTGCTTATCAACCCGTGATGGAAAAGAATGATGATGATGATGATGGGAAAGGAAGGGACAAACAACAATATGAACACTTGGGCTTGAAGGAATAAAGTAGGAATACTAATCAATAAGGGGCTACTGCAGGGACGCAAAACCGCAGCGATTGAGGAAATGGCTGCTGAAAATGGCAAAAATTACTTGGCCGATTGTTCTGTCCTACAACAATACAGATCCTAGGACGGTGAGATAATATGGCGGTAGTGATTTCATTTTTGATGTGTTTATGACTACGTGCTTAATTCCTTGCGGTAGTGAGCAGCGACTCATGGAAGGGATGTGATAAATCAGAAGGCATTACGCAATACGAACACCAGAAATTCAATTCTTATAGGAATCGATAAGAATTAGGTAGAGATAGAAAAGTTCAAAGGCTTCCTTTTAGGACCTTATCTGTGCCAGCGAATGAAAAGCGATAAGAATCATGGATATTGTTGGAACGCTTGTACTTTAGTGCTTTTTTGCCCAATTAAATAAAGTTAGTACATACTTTCATCAAGATTTGAGCACTCAATTCAATTCTCAATTCCTCTTTTTTTGTTCCTCTAAAAACTTTTTATATGAGCTCGGCAACAACTTTGCACCTAACTATTGCTCTAGAGATAAGACCAACACGACTGTAGTATCCTTGATGAGCGGAAGTAGCAGAGCAAAAGTGCAACGTGGAAGTTCCTTAGTTAGCGAGTTGGCATGCATCCTCAGAAGGTCACAATCAGAACACCTCCGTCACTCGCTACTTTAAGAGATGATTAACTGTCTACAATCCAAAATATCTCTTAATTTTATTGCCGACTCCATTCCATTTCAATAATCTTGACTCCAATTCCAATATTTTTTAGCGATCACTTCTCGCCAATTCACTTTATTCCTGCATAGCAGCACGTGTACTCGACATGNCTTGACTCCAATTCCAATATTTTTTAGCGATCACTTCTCGCCAATTCACTTTATTCCTGCATAGCAGCACGTGTACTCGACATGCTATGCAGTGCAATTGATCGTCAACTCTATAATTATTTTTCAATCTCGCCTCCTCCTTTCTTCTCCCCAGCAATGAGCTACTGCTCGCAATCAGGAGTCAATTGAGGAAGTCTACCTGTGATACATTCGATCCATCCATTATTGATGTGTACCCATCTTTAAAAATAATTACGTGGAATCAATAACATCATCATCATCGATCATCCCATCCCATCCTCTTCCATTTTTTTTTGAATTGAGGACGCCATTTTTCGCATCTCGCTCTATTTTTCCTCCGCACCAGTTCTCGCACTACAATGAGATGAATTACAAATCCGAAGACAACGGTTTTTTCCTCATTAAAAATCTCCACGCATGCATACACGAACAATGATGGGGACTGGGACGGGGATGCTGATGCTGTTCTGATGACAAGGCAATTCTGATAGGATAAGTCTCTCGGAAAGAGTGCTTAAGATTCAAATGAGACATGTAGAAATGACTCCAAAGAATGAAAGAGTCAAATAAGCGGAATGATTTGTAGTGCTCGTTTCGCTCCCTACAACACACCATGTTGCTGATGCTGATATGCCATTCACTTTTTATGAGACGTTTCACATCACACATCCACCTACTTAATTCGATCAACCTCAACCCTGTCAGCGAAAGAAATGGGGGAATCAAGGAGCCGTAAAAACTCCACTCTCATCCCATCATCCCTCTACAGTGTTTAAGACGGTCGAGTCATACTTAAGTACCTACAGCATAAGAAACTGAACTGAACTGTGATAAGGGGTAATGAAGCTTGGGATTTACTCAGAAATTCTAAAAGCCGAGCACCAACATATGGTCCACTTTCACTTTGTACCAACAACTACCAACTTTGATCAAATTCAATCGGCGAGACTGACTCCTCAACAGAATGACCGTTGGACACGGTTGAGCATCAATATTGTTACTTTTATTTGCACCCACCCACCCATCATATTACTCTGGGATGAGATAGTAAGTACTACTCACTCTCAATTTTTAGGTAGTTTAGTTGGTAGGTACTCACTCGTGAGACTAATACTGCCCTCGGTAAACATCCCATTCTTTTTTTTGATAAGCTGTCGAAAAAAATAACACCCAATTTTCACAACTAGGAACGCACACGTTGCTTCAAAACAACAACATCCTCAATATTTTAATGTTACTTACATCCCGAAATACATCTATCCAAATCTAAATTGCTCTTTCATATATCCGTGTTCTTTTCAGAATTCAGCTCAATCCTTGCCGACTCCTTTGATTCGATTCTATTAGCAGTTGGTAGTTTTTTCCCTCGCGGAAAATTGAGAGCACTCAAGAGCTGCACTTAAATTGCAATGGGTTTTCTTGTTGCAGCGTTAGTGATTTTCGGGGGGAATTGCACTACACAAGTCAGTACTCAACGCCTTTGGGGGAAGATGCGAGATGCGTGTTCAACCTGAATCATAATTCTGCACCGGCAATAAAACTCCTCATTTGCACATGTTTATTTTCGTTTCGTGTGTGTGTGCGTTCATTGCATTGCCGAATGTTTGGTTGGACCATAAAAATGACCTGCTCGCCCATTACGGAGGTAGTTAAAGTAGTCGCTGGCACTAACTAACGAATTGTCCTCTTTTTACAATTCTGTACCTATATACTTTTCAGTGCTTTTCACACATTTCCCTGCTTAATTGCTTTTTTATTGTGGTGTAGTACAAGGCATTAGTCAAAATTACACAGGGTCTGAGAAGAAGAAGCATTGTAGGGGGCACAGCGAAGCCCTTCGAGGCTGAAAAAGTGGTTTCGCTTTCATAAAGACTCACACGGGGTTAACCCCCCACCACCTGTAGCTAATGAGCGAGCCTACAGCACCGGAAGGTGGCTATCTAAAGCCTTAATTAATATATTTTTTGTGTGCTCCTCGCAAATCCTGTGAAATGTCTGTTTTTTTTTCAAATTTGTATCATGTCGAGTCAAAACGAATTAGTGAAGTGAGTACTAAAAAATTTTCCCTTCGTTTGGCTAACCATCATCATCATCCATCTAAAGGAAATGCGGAAGGAAGCAGAGTTCATAAAAGTTTCTCAGATTAAAAATTTAAGCCCAACGTGGGCTCGCTCACTTCAAGGAGACTTAAGTTAAAAAATGCATTCAATTGTCCCTTCGTTTGGCTCATCATCATCATCATCATGCATCTAAAGGAAATGCGGAAGGAAGCAGAGTTCATAAAACTTTCTCAGATTAAAAATTTAAGCCCAACGTGGGCTCGCTCACTTCAAGGAGACTTAAGTTAAAAAATGCATTCAATTGTCTCCTCAGCCTTCCCCAGGAAGGCTTTGCCTCTCGGGCAGTGTTATTCTTTCAAGAAGAAATGTGTCATCCACATCCAGCAATAATGAAGGAGGGGTTCGGGGTAAAAATTGAAATTGACACAAATACTCTTGACTGATGACATCTCCAACAATATCCTGTTTACACGCCGCCTTCGCAATCCCTTAGTGTCATGGGGCCATCATAAGTGTACCTTATCCCATTTGCTTTTTCTTCGGCTTGCAATTTCACCTTCACCCATCCTGAACCCAGTGGCTCCCAAAAGAATTTTTCGTGCACAATAGTGCTCTCTGCTACAAGCAAGTATGAAGGAAAAGATAATGCTTTTATGTGTGTTCCCGGCTCTCAATCTCTTGTATTACGGATGGCTTTAGTCTGTCTAAAATCCTCACATCACATCTTTCTCCGCTCCCAACTTTAATGGAAAGGTGTTGATGTTGCGTTGCTCCCACCGCTACCACCACCAAAGCTACAGCTTTTTCCTTTGGTGGTGGAGTTGGATTGGAGTTAGCATCAGCTCATGATTCCATTTCTCACTCGAGGCAATGAGAAATGAGTTGTTGAGTTTCCCTTTCGCTGAGCGATCATCGGGTAAATAGGCTTTGCATTTCCCTGGCTGAGCTGGGTGGATAGATGAATCGGTTTTTTAAAGCTTGTTTTCATTGCACGCTCCACGCCGTGAGACGGGAAGAAATCCTTCATTTGTCCTTGAACCTCTTTCTGACTCCTGAAGAATTTTTTTTTTCGCTTTTCACGCTCGTTCGCACACATCTTCCTCCTCAGTGAGGAGGAGTTCAAGAAACCCAGTGGTAAACAAAAACTCAAGGTTTTTCCCCAGCCTGTCGTCCTTGCAGCAGAATAATGCTGAATTCCGAATCTGTTTGTATTTAAGTGCCTCAAGGCGATACACACACTAGTGCTATAGCTATTTTTTCTAGGAATCATTCAACCCATCTCGAATTGACAAAGGAGAACACTAAAATCCGTGTCGAGTAAATTCTTTTTTCACTTCACCAATTCAACTTCTCTCTCCTATCATGAAGGAAATGGTGGTAAATAGGTAAAGTCGAGTTTTCAGTTGTCAAAAAAGAAGGATTTCCCTCAACAGAAAAAAACAGCCTATGAATTAAACTGATTTATGAGGTGATATAAGTAGGAATACATAAGCGTATTATCTCGCCCGTCTCATCCATGAAGAAAAACAGCGCTTGATGGACTGGTAATTTGATACACTTTGAAAATATTTACCAGCTAATTAGCGATAATGTACTGAGCAGTGAATTGGCCCTAGGGATATAGATAGATAGATGCGTAGCAAGGATTTCGAACATATTTTTTTGGGGGGTATTCCGTTACACTGCATTAAAGTTTCGTGTTTTTGCTCTTGATCGGGTTGAAAAATATTTAATGGTAGAGGAAAAAAATTAAGCAAAAAAGATCATCAACTATCAACTCACAAAAAAAGCTTATTGCAAGACTTGTCACTCCTCGATTCAGGGCCCTTCATATACTTTCAGGGGAGTTTTAATCCGAGATAAGTAATGCAAAAAAGTGTAATTTTCTTACTCTCTCTTCAGTTTTTTTCCCTAAAATAGAGCCAATTTAACGGTCGACTGTGTGCAGATGAAACTGAGGCTTGTATTGCATCATTGCATAATGGATTTCAAGTACGTGAGAAAATCATATGCATAATAAGTACATGTGCGTTATTTTCGATGTTGCATAAGTACTCCTCTGACTGTGACAAAACGTGTTCATGGATCATTGTCAAGAAATGTCACAGTCACCGTGACTCCCTCAACGTTCTAAAACAAATGCACTTTTTCGAAGCAACCGAGGCATGTAAGTGCATGGCATGATGGAATGAAACCACCAAGCTAGTATTGGATGGATAGTGAGCCAGATTTTACTTTTTTTGACAGTGACAAAAAACCAGTATTGCAAGGGCGAAATCTCAGCTTGCAGTTGCGAGTTGGTCAAAATCAACTCGAGGCCGGGGGAAGAGTACTCAGTACTCATGGTAACATTAGAACCTTGTGTTGATGCAAAATAAGTATTCAACAGCCTCTAAAAAACGTAATAATACAGTGTTGTCAATTCGATCGTGAGTTTATTACGTCTTCTAATAAATTTAGAAACAACGCTATCTCGGGAAGTGTGGACTGGCCGTCTTCATTAACGTACTTTATGGGAATCCCAGCACTACTTAATGAGCCACCATGGGGAGCCATGGAAGGGATCTAAGGATGGAAAGTTGTTAAAAGAAATACAGAAATGCATTAGAGTTCCTCTTCTCCCGTTCCGCACAGTTCGGTCGGGTTCAGCGAGTTCCAAATTCATCGACTCATTAGCACATGCCAAAAGTATTCGTGTTTCGTTTCACAAGCTGCTCCAGGGGAAACATTAAGTGTCCTTCAGCAGAATAGATTCCATTCCGTTGGCATTGTCCCCGGAACAGAATGCATTCATTCATTCATTCATTCACTCGGCGCTTTGAGAACTGGAATGGAGAAAACCGACGATGTTGGAATGCGTTGCGTAGCATGAAGCGAGTAGAAGTCTAACCAAACCAAACCCAAACCACAATCGCACCTTCCCCAGTATTCCGTATGATTGACGGAGAATTCATTCTCGCGGAATTCTGGATTTTTTTTTCTTGAATGAGAAAAAATGAATGCCCGGCTCACATTCAGATCCAGGTCGCTTGATGTGACAGTGGGAAGAAAGACGTGGCAAACAGAACCATATTTCTTCGACGTGTTCCTCCGCCACAAAAAAACTATTACGGGAGGTATTACACCAAGCACACGTTGATGGAACCTTCCAACCTCCAGATCAAATATCATTTTGATGACACGCTTCAATCAATTTTTGAGACAAGTGAGGATTTTTCTTCCTACACACTTGCTCCAATGTTTTTCCCTCTTTTTCACTACTTCCCTTACGATTCCCCGGACTGGTGGTGGTGATGTTGGTGGTATGGTATCATCACGGAGAGCTAACGCATTTCTTCCTGGATAAAATATGAAACCTTTGCGAAAAGTACATAAAGGCTCTAAAAATGGAACGATGGTGATTCTGTTCTACCCACCGCAACTATTTTTTTTTCTTTCCAGCTTTTTTCTCTTTGCCTCTCTCACCGATTCTCTTTTTTTTGTATGCATAGGCCTCTCATGTCTCTTTGGTTTCCGGTAGGCAGTGGAATGTTGGATTCCGGTCGGACTGGAATGGGGAAAAAAGAAAGCGGTGTGCTGAGAATTTGAATTGTGCTTTGCATTTTCCCCTCTTCGCAATCTCTACGGGGGCCGAGAGGTCTTTTTCCGTGAGGAGATAAAGAAACAGGAACTGCACTCGCTGACTCACCGCAGCTCCAGTGTCAAAGTCGTCAGGAATTGTGGGGACGTGACGAGCTTTATTCAAATGTAGTCTTTGGCGTGCGGAGGAGGGCCATACCAGCTACATCTCAATTACCAGGAGACTGTCCCCGAATTCATAGAAGTATTTTTTTCACAAACCTGAACAGGAATGAATGCGAATGAGCGAATGAGTGAATGAATAGGAGAAGCACATTTCACTCTGGGCATATTGAATCGGAAGCACTGAAAGCATAAAAATGAATTTAGTGTGGGAAAAAGACTGGGACTAGGAAGACGAACGAAAATAGGGAAATAAGCATGTGTTGAAAATCCTCAAATCCCCGGGGTATTTTGCAAGAGAAATACTAATTATCTCTTTATTTTTGGCAGAAATATTAGGTAACTTCTAATATATTTTCGTTGCCGCTCTATCTATCTACTAAAGCTTATTCAGTTACAGAACTGCGGCACAGCAGTCATGCCAGGAAGTATTAGAATGGCGAAAAAAATGAAATAGGCTTTTCCATCACTTACGCAATTCTAGAATGCCGTGCGGTAAGCTAATCACACTGCTTGAAATAAAAGCTGTTTTGATTGCGACAAGGAGCAAGAAGCCTGCTCGTCTAGCTAAATATGTATCTACCATAGTTCGCTATTTTTAACTCTAGAGAGCCCCCTTCGAATCAGGTGCGGGGCCTCGGTGATACAATTTATGATCACTCGTCATGTAAGAGAAACCCCAAAGTCTTGGGTAATCGCCCTCAACTTTTATCAGTCGAGAATGGCGAGCCACCACCACCACTATCACTATTTCGAAATAGATTATTTTGCACGACAAGATCGCGCATTTTGAACGCGCCATGACTAAATGCAGATTTTTCCCCCTTGAAATCTTTTTCGCAGTGGGGGCCAACCAAAGAGAATGGAAAAGGGACCCTTCTCAACCAAATAAATGACTTTAATCGTTAATGGGATTGGAATTGGCATAAGTAGAAAATCGAAATCGATGGAAAAAAATATCCATCAAGCGAGATCAGCAAGCCAACGCGAACATTTTTGTCACACAAGTTGAAGTCGATGGCATATCCTAGCTCCTGTCTAGAAGCTCAATTTGATCGAACAATGAAATCAAATACCATCAATTTTTTTTCTCCTAAGGTATCGGGTCTAAGATAAAGAATAGTTTTTTAAAATGTTTTGTTTTGAATCGCAGGTACTATTTCTGTCTCAAACATATTTTTTTCATATTCGAGTCGACGCTAGAAAGTCCCAGCGTACTTTAATTGGCACCAGGGGCACAAACAATTTCTCACATTAGCTTCACGACCAATTTGTTCAGTTTGTGAGGCATGATGAGGAGTACTTATGTATGGCATGGGAAGAGAGTTATTCATTCTTTTGAGTGAGCTCTCCTTCATAAAAAATGTGACTCCATTCCTTCGAAAACAATACGAAGGTTTACAAGCCTCATAATTGCGATGAACAGTATTCTTTGCTCGCTCGCAGCGTATAAACAAAAGCTTGTGTTTCAGTGAGCATTTTAAATTGAAGCATACACGTAGTCGTAATGTAACTAACTACACTTAATCTATTCCTCTAGGAAAAATACGACGTGTTTATGTTCACGTTAGGCACAGCTTCATCATCATCATCATCATCATCATCATCAACATTGATGTAGATGCATACATAAATGCTTTCAAAAAATGCGCACGCTTCGAAATGCGAGTACCTACCTAAGCTTGAAAAAATTTATTCATGTGACTGAGGATGATGATGATAATGATATCGATGGTAACTGTTGACCACGACCACGGTGCCAAGCGAGCCCCTCCAACAATGGACGTAAGTGAGTAAGTACTCACTCAAATCATCATGGAAGGCAGCAATCCAACGTAACCAAAAGGGATGTCCCTTTTTCATTCTCACTGATTTCCTACATTTGCACACGGACGCATAAATTGTTCTCACTGTTTTCATTCTTAGGTAACACCACACAAGAAAAGTGAGTGAGTGAGTGAGCGTTTGGTTTGTTATGAGTGTAAAATGTAAAACAGGCACGCGAATCATGAGTTGAGCAATAAGTGTGTGTGCTTTATGGCTCGATGCCATTTCGAGTTCACCGCAGAAAGCAATTTCGATTTCAATTTTACTCACTCATTCATTCACTCCCAGATTGGTTTCTGGTTTTGTAGAGTCAGGTTTGGCCTGAGAGATAGGTGAGTGGGTGCGTGGGATAGGTACTAGAAAGTGTTTTGTCTGATTTTACTGCTACAGTAATTCTTTAATGAGGGAGTCACTTTCAGCCAGTCTGAATGCAATTTTACTGACCAAAAAATACACCATACATAAAAACTTAATTGGGTCTTTAGCGAACTTGTGAAAAAAAACGGATAGAGATACGAAGAATTTATTGGACACAAATTGCTCATTTGCTGTCCGTCTCGAGTTTCAATGTTGAAAAAGCAAAGTTGAAAAGCCTTATAGTCGCATGGAATTCTAGAATGAATGAAGGCATGGGTACTTGGTACATACTTAGTCCGCCCATAAAATAGCTTATTTTATGACTTAAATGTCAGTCTAAAAATCGATCGTTTGTGATAAGCCCAGAC
>JAHZNH010001545.1:0-11622 GCA_027744355.1 Tyrannoseira gladiata | reverse complement strand
GTGAGTATAAAAAAAACCTTTAATACGCTGGGACAATTCGGGAGATTATTAAATCTGTCTTTAAATTTTCACGTTTTACCGAATCAATCAGCACGGTTGACTGAGGTTTGTCTCCGGGGACAAAGTTTAACCGGACTTTATAGTTTTTCCCTGCCTCAAGGCATAATGCTGGGTACAAAGTCTCCTCTCTAGCTTCTGTAAATTGCAGATCAGATTTGTTTTTATATTATTATGTGCTACAAGAACTCTTTAATAATTTCATTGACAATTTTCCTTCCTGAAAGTTTACCTGAGCGTAAAATAAGTGTCTCTGGGCCGTTCTGGAACCGCGTTGGTGGGCAACGTGATTCTGGATCAGGGGGAGAATCAGGAATAACCGTTACGAGTACTTGTTGCCAGCCAGGTTGCTAATAATGAAATTAAAAGGATTATATACATGAGTGTTATTTGGAAAGAGCTACATAACTGCAAATTATCCAGTAAACTTTATGCAATCAAATGTATGTTTATATCTATTGATTTGAAGGAGTCCTTACTTGGGGCTCGTATCGGACAACCATATCATAATCCATTGTTTTCATCACATCATTGATGTCAAACTCGAGGTAGGAGTCATCATAAACCTTAGTAAATCCAACTCCAGTCCAAGTTGAGTCTCTCCCGTCGTGATAAGGCTCTCGAATCACAATTTGAGTATTCTGCAATCCAATATCAACAATATTTAAAGGAAAATTCGTCTATTCTTTATTCGATGGCTGAAAATTTATCGTTTGAATAGCTAATCAATTTCATTTCACGAGTTACTGGACTTACTGGAGATCGTTCAGCAATCTCAGCTTCGTAAATAAGATGGTCAGGGAGTCCAGCAAAGTAACCCTGTTCAGGTGTTGAGCAATTCCTTCCGCCAACATGAGGTCGACAACGACATTGGCCCGTTACTACGTCACAAAAGTTATCGTACGCTCCACCGACATCGCAATTACATGGCTTACATCCATTCTGATCCTCCGATAACCCATAGTACTCAGGCAAACACTGATTACAGTCCTTTCCTGTGACGTACCGTTTACATGTACATTCTCCAGTGTAAACATTACATCCTTGATTCCCAACCGTTCCCAGCGTATTACACGTACACTCTAGCGAATCAAACCGTCAGATGTAATTTTCTTCCAAAGTTAATCAATAAAAAAAACCTTAACAATAAGTTTATGAGGAACGCAGTTTATGAGCTTCCAACCTTGACAGCCATCTGGATTTTCTTCAGTTAGGTTCCAATACCCATGTTTACAAGTTCCACACCTTCTGCCCTCCACGTTCTGCTTACAGTGGCATTTTCCTGCTTCGAGTCCATTTTCCGGGTCGGTTTTTGAAATGCAAATTCCATCGTCGAGAGATCCACTTTTTTCACAATCACAAGCTGACAAAACAAATTATAGTTTGAAGCTAAAATGATCTTAACTTCACAATTTTTTCTGCTTCATTTCTAGCTTTGACTTACCTTGACAGGCATCAATATCATCAATTTTCCGATCCGGCCGAATAGATGTGATCAAACAATTCACATTAACACAATTAGCACAAATAATTAACATCATGGCAAGGAAATGGTGACATTTTCATCAAGTTTTTGAAATTCAAAATTAGATTACCTGTATATCTACCCTCTTGTCAAGCAAGTCGTCACCGAGCGTGTGCAGCTTTTTGAAGTGGATTCGAAGGTTGGTGACTTTCAAAAGATTTTGCACTTCTTGAGCATATGGATCCGTAATCCGCACATTTTTTGGTAGTACGCGGAAAATAACCTTGAGAATTTAAGAATTACATTTGAATGAATACTACTGTATAAATAAACGTACTAATCCCGCATTTCGCTCAACTTTCTTACCTCTCCTTCCGTTGAAGGCGCTACACCAGAATACCTTTCCTCACAAACAACATGAGTTAGATTCAACGCAGGAGCCTTGTCTATTTCCGGAAACTCATCCGTGCAATTGTCGGCAAAATACCGGTAAACCTTTATGTAAATAGACGTCGATTTTAGGAATTTTTTTCTGGTTTTTAAACCATAGGACATTGAATTCATTAAGAAAATTCTTACATTCCATGTAACCCCATCATCAAACGAGCGTTCAATAAACATAGCAGCAGGTCTGAATGTTTTAAAGGTGATGATTAAATGTGTGAAATGGAATTCTGCTTCCAAGTCTAACTGTATCGTGACGTCTTCAACTCCATTTTCAGACTGCCACCAGGACCTCTGCTGTGTACTGTAATGGAGATGATCAAGCCAAATTAAGCACAAGTGCGTACATACAAGCGCAATAGCATGACTAGTCCTCGGTTGTGTTTCGCTGTAATTACCCGGGATAAAACCGACTGATTACGTTTTCTATCCTATGACTCCGTGTAGGGTTGCGACTGTACTGGGGCGATGAATCACAAATGAAGCACTTCTTCTTATCTTCCAAATGAGATACAATGCAATATCGTTGCTAGAAAGTTTTAAAACAACACTTATTTTTTTACATGGAAATATAGGACGGATCATGTTCTCAAACACACGATCTAAAAAAATTTACCTGTCCTTGCAAACCGCATGTTGACGAGGCCGTTAGTTGACCTTCACGTCCAATAAGTAGGTTACCCGTAGCAGGGTAGCATGATGACTGATCGCAAGGGTGATTAGGAGGGGTATAGCCTATCAGAAAGTAGTGTCGTGACAAAGAGCAAAATTTCCAAAAAAAAAAAAACATGTGACTGATGAAAACGGCAATTCCGTTATTGTTAAATGCAAGCACATTTGATATTTACAAAAGCATTGATTTAGCATTTCTATTAACTAGCGAATAATTTGTCAGGTTTAAAATTAGTAATAAATTGAAGTTAAGGAAGACCAGTTGTACGACTACAATTCCTCAATGGACGTTTGTCCGTACAAACAGAATTAATTATTATAATTTTTCGACACCCTAAAATATTCTTAGTCGGGATTTAAAACAGAGCGACATACATATGTATGTATCCCTTATTATCTCACTCAACCCCATCAGGATATGTAGATTATAGAGCATTTAGTCTCTGGTAACGCTTAATGTTCGTTTTTACAAGAGTACAAAGCACGCCGTCTCTAGTCTTGTATCAGAGCACCCCAACATCATCATCTTTGTTAAAACTTTACAAAAGGTATCACGCCGTATTATTACTATGTTCCAAAAATTACTTAATGTAAAATCTAATTAACCATTCAACAGTTTCCTCCTGCAGAGTAAGTCTAATGTATTATGGTTAAATTTTAAACGAGATCTTTTAAATAATTAGTAAATGTAGTTTATCTATACATCCACGGCCGAGTTAAGGCAGTTTCCATTCCCAATTAACTTCCGTTCCAATGATATTGGAATTCATCATCTTGTTAATCCTTAACTATATATGAGGTACAATTTATATTTATGGTCTGTTCGACACCTTTCCCCTCGTTGTTAGGTAGGTACTAAGTAAAATGACACACTAATGTTTAAAATCATGGTCCGTGATGACAATTGGAACGCCAGTTGCCCTATTATTATTATTATTATCTTATCATTGCCCAGTTCTAAGTAGTTTTATAGTAACGAGCTGCAACATTATGTACTCATTTTCATGGAGTGCATTCATCCGGTGATAAGGTTAATGTTTTGCATTGTTTTTATCTCGAAAAAAGAGGTACTTAATACCCATACGAAAGTGTACATAATGCCACATAACCCAACTTAAATGTCAACGCCCCACTCGATTATCCCATGTTTGCACATTATTTACAATTCCTAAAACATGAAACCATAAATTTCAACTTGAATACATCATGAATTGTTAGCTCATCTTGAGATTATTCCATGCATTTTTTGGGGAGGAAATCTTTTTTTTCGATTGGTGGTACCTCCTTCCCTCATGAACAAATTTCTGTTGTAGTGGGTGAGAGGGTGAATATTGTCAGAGCCACGGTCTTCAATGATCCCATCAAAATACGTGATGTTATTAAACTCGGCACTCTCCATTAGTCCGCCTGGTACATTCACCGTTTCATTGCGAACACTTATTTTGTGCAACCCGAAAGGTCCAAAAAAGTCGCCTGGGGTGAGTCGATGGAAAGTGACCTTCGTCTCTGTTTCAATCGATCTATTTGAATGCTTCTCCTGATGTCTGGTGCGATTCACCTGGTAACGCTTCTCCGAGTATGTCCGGGAGTAGCCCCCAACACTCACTTTTCTAGGGCCGCCACCACTCCCACCGCTACTGGTTTTCCAGCGACGGCTTGTAGTAATTAATGAAGCAATGGGCTTAATGTAATTTGATGATGCTTGCGATGGGTTTTCAGTTTCTGCTGCCGTGTACTCCTCTGTGGTCGTTTCCCCTGTAGCGCGTTCCGCTAAATAATATTGAGTTTTTAAGTGGGAAACTTACATGTATCTTCAATTTCTTCAGGTTTCTCTGTAGTTCTTACATGAGTTATCACCATCCATTCCCTTGATAAATACCCCAGAGTTTTTAATGATTTTTATTTTAATGGCCGATGTCCGGATGAGTCAGCATATGTCCGGTGTAAGTTCCCATTTACCTTAATACAATTGCACTGCGGATATTTAATCCTAGTTTCAAGTCAATCCATTAAAGTTATTATATAACCCATTTACCATGGGAGGCCGATGGATATGGCATTTTATCGCTTTTGGAATTAAGTATTTTCATTCCAGTCCAACAGTTCCAGCAACATTGTTATACCACCGAGGTTAGGCAATTCTCATGAATTTCTAACCGTATTGCAATAATGTTTCGAGTTTCAAGAGCATGTTAGAAATATGATGTAGTTTTTATATATACTCTGCATGACTAGAAGCAAAAGCAGATGCCGTTCCTCAGAAATCCTGAAGTTGAGGCTAATTACTTATTTAGCGAATGTGGTATGCATACGTATTAATGTCATGATTCTAATTTGCAAAATAAGTTAGTAGAGAAAGCAAGCAGTGGTTTACGCTTTGCTAGGTTAATAATAAATGATAAAGATTTGGACTTGAAGCTAATCAATCCAGCCGTAAATATGTAGTAGTAGTATCAAAGTTATTGGTGCGCCTGAAAAGCAGTGCCACAAGAAGTGATTTGTGATCCAACATACCTCGATGAACTGGCCTTCTATACTCATCACCTTGCATTTGATCTGATGAAACATCTTGGGTAGAAACAAACAGCAAAGATCCTGACGAACAAAAAACAATGGGACAAACTTCAATGTTTGACTTATCCAACGAAGCTGGAAATAATCATGCGTAAATCCGAGAATTTCATGATATTGCCGAATTTTTGAAAACTTACCACAGGCAATAAGAGTTGCAACTAAGGCAACAAACAAATGAGTCCATGTTGAAGCCATCTTTGGCAGAGAAAATTAATTTTACACTTGCCACCAACGAACGATAGAAATGATTACTTAATTGGACTTGTTTTCGAAGCACAATTTCACTTCCTCAAGTCTGATGTATTTTTCGCAACCATTTTAGTCACTTGGACAATCCATTATCTGCATCCACTGAACACAAACATTTCCAGTGAAAAGAGCATCATTATTGGACAGGTCAACAACTCAGCATTCTGAAGTAAGTTGATTGGAGCCTGTCAAGAAATTGGCTTGTTCATTCTATCACTCAGTCAATCACTGTCATGCACGCTAATAAGTAGCTTGTATTCTTCAACTTTAAGCCCCGTTCCTCCAAACTCGTCAAATCCTCACTTTCAATGTAATGAAATCAATCTCCTGCGAATTCATAGAGATCGTATCACTTAACTCATCACTGATTGATTAACAGTCGATAACTGTGCAAAGTATTAGGATAAAGCTGCAGTGGTTCCAAGTCTCCCAAACTCCCAGTCACTTTGTATGCGCTCACTTTCCACATCAATTTCCATGAAGGTCTATCCGATAGGAAGCCCAAGCGTCACATCCTCAAAACCGAGCTCGGCCGTCCTATGAAATTAAGCGAAAAAAAGTAGTAAAAAAACTGAAGATGAGTGAACGAAAAACCCCTCATCCCTAAACAGAGACAAACTTTGAGTGTGAAATCATTATTGATTACAAATATTGAGGCATAGTTGAGCAAGGAGGTATTTATGACACTACTTATTTTTACAGTCTTTCACTCCGTGTTAAAAAAAATTGTAAATAAAGCCAGTGACAACTCTTATTTAATTATCCAGTACGGAGTAAAAGACTAACTAGCACAAAGTACACTTGTGTAAGCGGCCACATCTCGTCACCTCAGTTCACAAGTGTGTAATCTTAATGTATTGACATCGACATTTTTAGTGCTCACGTCTGACATTTTTCTTCCATTTCGTGAAATACTTATGACTTTACGTGAATCTGTGGAAGGAGAGACACGGGCATGAAATCAGTAACATTTTTCTTATGTAGACCTCACAGTCCGCATGTATTTAATTGTTCAAAAGTCTTGAAATTGGATAGATCATTTGGGAATTCACCACAGTATAGCGTTGAGTGCTTCACAAATAATAACGCTGACAAGAAAGTGATGATGAGTGTTTTATTCAACATTTTCATACATAAAGCCTGAAGACGACGATGATGATGATGATGCATCCATCCAATCGATCGTCTGTCTGCGGGCTTGATCCTGCACCCTGTTTTCCTAAATTCTGGGCTTTGTCACTTTTCATAGCTTCCCAATACATGGGCAGTAGTAAATGGCAGTTCCTTCAGAAGAAGATTAGATAAGCACTCTGGGCTCCATTTTTATCACTTTTTCTTCTCCTTTCTTGAGGCATTTTTTTTCTTCTTTCGTTCGTGAAATGAACACGACCAATATACTACCACTCTCCTCTTATTCATACCACGGATTCATTTGGAGTAAAACAAAAAAAATCATTCAAAAATGGGGATCAAGAAATGAGTCGAGTGCACAACAAGAAAACTGCTATTATTCTACCGTAAAGCGGCCTGAGTCTTGACACAAACTTGTACCGCCGCCTTCCAATTTTTCTCTGAAAATAAATTTCCACGGGCACATTACCCGTTTGAAGTTTTGTGAGGAATCGAATTTAGAGCTCTATTTACATAGCCCTTCCTGCACATTTTGAAAACTGCAACTGTTAGGAAAACCGCCTTCCTCCTTGCCCAGTCCGCCGCAATTTTTCAGCAGGATTTGCTCACCACAATCAATGAATGCCAATGCCATAATATTTCACGTTATGCGAAAAAATGAGCGAAAAATGTTTATTATTCTACCGTAAAGCGGCCTAAGTCTTGACACAAACTTGTACCACCGCTTTCCAATTTTTCTCTGAAAATAAATTTCCACGGGTACATTACCCGTTTGAAGTTTTGTGAGGAATTGAATTAAGAGCTCTATTTACATCGTCCTTCCTGCACATTTTGAAAACTGCAACTGTTAGGAACACCGCCTTCCTCCTTACCCAGTCCGCCGCAATTTTTCAGCAGGATTTGCTCACCACAATCAATGAATGCCAATGCCATAATATTTCACGTTATGCGAAAAAATGAGCGAAAAATGTGTGCAAGAGGAGCTCAAACATCATCATAATTTTAAAAAATAATAACAACAATAATACTAATATGATGCATGAAATTTCCCTTTTTCGCCGACTGCATACTCCCTCCTCATTTGTGAGATGTAGTATGCGGTATCACGATCTCAGTCAGCTCAGGGCATTAACTCGTGGAAATATGCGAGTCGCGAGTTAATAAGCATTCTCCTTAAATGGAGTGAGTCCCTTTGAGCAAGAATAAATACATTTTATGAGCAACATCGAATCGCAATCTCTTACTACATGCACAAACTTACTTACTCACGTTCAGTAGTAGTATGTAAGTACTAGTCCTAGTAGTAAATGGTTCTGGTGTATTTTTTATTCAGGAGAAGCAAATAGCAAAAATAAAGAATTAATTCACATTGACAAGCATGAAATTTGCTTGTTCCATCCCCATCGTGATTAGATCACCATTTAGGTGTTTAGCTTTTGCATAAATACTTTAGCCATGTGAATCTCTGCCGGATAACTGTATTATTAAGGCCTGCAAAGTCTAGTGCAAAACCAAGCCATTGGTCGTCTAGTTGTGTCTGACTCATGATTTCGACAAGACCATGCCATGCAGTTCTTCTTCTCCTAAAAAGAATGGACACGGAGTATGAATGCGATTTCACATGTTGATTTCTTCTCCTCTCCAAACTCCCTCATGATTTTTACGTGCATTTAGCTTGAACAGGTTGAATCAAATCTTGCGATAAGAATCGAAATACCATTGTGCTTGCTCGCTCGCTGCTCACAATCAAACTCCATGTATTATCAAAAACGCTCAGAATTGATCAGCGTGGCAGTCTTGGCTTGGCCCCACAGATCAATCTTTCTTTCTCTCGCCCACAGGCCAACCAAGAGACGCTGCGGATTAGACCATGGGTAGTAAATATGTACGATGCATGCATCATGATGATGATGATAATGAAGAAGAAAGAAATTGCCAGGAGGAGGAAACAAAACGAATTTTCAGATTCTCATTTACCTCATTGTGATGCATCATGCTGAGCGAGTAGTGCGGCTGTTGTTACCCTTGTATTGTAATGCAATTAGCATGCAAAAACGCTTTTTTTTTCTCTCTAAGGATGATGAGTGGAGTATCCATTACCTTTTCTCACCTTCTCGTTTTTTGCCTCGGCACAAAATGGCGAAAGAAAGTTGCATACTCAGATCATTTCACTACATATTTCATGATATTCCACCAGATTGAAAGGAACCAAGCACGACCGATCGTGAAGTTTGACTGACAATTGAAACGCACCAACTCTTCGATGACATTACGCAAGCACTCTTTTTTTGTTATTTACATATGCATGTACTTGTACACCATTCCTTTCAAGTTCACTTTGGGCTTGGTATTACTTATTTGCACAAAATTTTATTATCACTCTCGTTTCTCCTATAACATGTCATCAACAGATTCGCTTGAGCCGAGATAGGATACTTAAGTAGATTAGAAAAACGTTGGCGAATCCCTGAACACAGCACTTCCTCAATTCAGCCTTGTTCTACTGGTTGGTTGTCTCATCGCTAGTAAAAACTTCGTGTGTATCACAAGTAAACTAATTTCCTTTTTTCACATGGCTCCACATTTCCGGAAGTTTGGACGGTCTTGGAATCAAATCACTTGTTGATTTCCTTCTTCCTCCTACTCCGTGCACTGTGTGATGATATCGCAATCACGGGACTTTGAAAACTGAATGTAAACTTATATCTTCTGAGAAAAGCGCAAGTTGTGTGTAAGGAAATAAGATCTAGTTTTTTTTAGTTTGAATGCACAGTGCAACAGAAATGCATGATATGTTCTTTCAAGATTGAAGGAAGCAGTGCGTACGTCCACGAAATAAAAAATATGGGTAGATTTTTTCCCTGCTCACTGAAAGATGTGAAAGAAGTGTTAAGATGCGTTCCAGCTCCTCTTGGTCAAAGAACCACTGTTCTGAGCCACTCACTCGCTCGCTCACTGAAAAAACAGAGAGGAGGGAACGAAAATTCCTCTGAAGAGAAGTGCGGTCATACTGATTGTGGGACCAGTTTCAAATGCAACGTAAAGTTGGAGAACCATCATCATGATCATCATCGTCGTCGTCACCACCATCGTTATTTCAAAGTACATTATCCATCCATTCTTCCAACTTACATCCCTACACTGGGTGCACTTTTCTTCTTGAAATAAGGTATGGAGATTCTAGAAAGTTAATGCTATTCAAATGTTTCGATTCTTGCGGGGTGTTTCTCCTTCCTCAATAAATGAGTAGGGACCTCCATGAATGTTTCCAGGAACGACTTTTTTCATCATCATCATTATCAACTAGCATCTTCGCGTCATGGCAAGCAAAGAAGACCATCACCATCACCACCGCGAACAAAACATTTCTTTTTTTCCGACACGGTAGTGTTCCTTCTAAAAAAAATTGTACTTGCTTTACTTCCTTGCACCAGCACAACTATTTTCCACGATAAACAGCATCTCTTTCGAAAAAAAACAAATCGTATGAAAGAATTGCATTCAGAATTCCGAAAGGCATTAACAACATCATAATAAATACTCATATAAGTACTTATGTAGTATGTACCTATAAATATTGAACGTGAAGGAAACGATGCATCTTCGTTTCCATCCCCGATCCTTCCTTACATTGCTCATAATATACTTATGTTTGCTTTAAAATACCGCGACGACGGTCTCTTCTCAAGTTTATTATTATTTTAGTTAGGCTTACATAAAAAAGAGTGAATGAAAAAAGAGGACTCGCCTTTTTCATCATCATCTTTCAAGAATCACTATATCTGTGAAAAAAGGCTCGACAGTCTTCAAGTCTTACATGTGCACGCATTTGACCAAAAGATGAAGAAAAAATATGTACATGGAAGCAGGTCATACATGTCCTTATTGAAGGCAGTACTTACTTCTCACAACCCATCATAAATGAATCCACTATTTGGACTTGCAGCGAACAGATTTCTCCTGTGGAAATTATGTTGTCCTGCCTTGTCCTCCCGCTGGTTCTTCCTCTGTGCACTCTCCTCGTCTTTTTCGTTTTCAAATGAGAAGGGCAAAGGATCACAAGAGATTTATGTGAATAAAAATGCTAACTGTATCGTGCATTCTCCCATCTCAACGTAGTCCTGCCTGTATCCCCAGAAAATGAGTGGAAGATGCTCAATGGCTCGTTTTTTAGAAATCTGATGAATGGGTTTTGAATGAATCCGATGTGTAAGCGTTTACCTAATCATCCGAAGAAGCCTGAATAAACATATAGGCACCATCGTCGACAGTAGCATCCACGTTTTCCTAATATCTTGCATCGAATCGAATTGCGTAATGGTAGACAATAATTTTTTTGCTCAGTTTACATACTTATCTTCACGGAAAAGAGCGCTTCGTGCTAACTCCATGAAGCCTTGTCCGTCATCGTCACTGTCAAGAATGTTTACGACCGTGTGAAAACTGCTTTTTATTGCTAACAATGCTAATAGTGATATTGCTTGGGTTTTTGGCTCACATGCCGAAAAGCACTAGGAAAAGTGGTGGAGTATGGCCGATAACTTTTGATAAACGAGATGGCATTGAAAGATCTTCTTCCAAGACCCCCATCCAGAAGATGGATGGATTGTCACAGAAATTTCTTATCCATGTCTAGTGCCCTAGTCAAGTAGATACTTAATTAGACTTTGCATATGTCAATCAGTTAATATATTTGCCAAAATCGTGCCAGAAACGACGCCCATTACAGGTTTTGTAAGCAATGGTTGATCCACCCGGTGGTTCCCTTTGAAATTGTGGTGAACATTCATATGTTATGATTAATTCCCATTCCACTCATACAATCGGAGGTTTCTCTCCGTGGAGTTTCCAATTCATTCGAAAAAGGATGACGAAAGTTTATCGCAATCTGTTTCCGGTGGATTCCATCCCATCAATAAATTCAAGATGAAGGGCACGTTTTTAGAATGAATAAGCATTTATGTATTTCTTATTTTATTTATTCGCCCGCATAAGTAGTATATGTATTTATCAAATGTATAAAATTGGAA